>NW_024121555.1:5074394-5115308 GCF_016745375.1 Pimephales promelas
CGCTACATCCAAAAACCGAACATTTTAACTTGGCCCTCTCGTAACTTCTGCATCATGAGCTCGGACTACAAAATCGGAGCGAGAAAATAATAATGGCGGATTGCTCGAAGTGTTGGACCGGTAGTCAATGTCCTTATTTGGCAGTTCCGCTGCAAATACAGTGGACGTGATAGTTCAAAAAAACGTCATAGAAAAACAGAAAAATCTGAACAGGTTGAAAATATGACCAAAACAGAATATAAAGATATAAACGAAGCACCTTAAGAGAATAATTTCATCTTTTCTGTACTTACAAACACTCCAAATATACAACAAAATGCATTTAAGAGCTAAAAAAGTGGATTTTGCATGATATGTCCCCTTTAAGATATTTTTAGATTTAGTTCGAGAGTTTTCTGTCCCTCCATTGAGAATGTATTACACTGTATACTGTCCTTGTCCAGAAAGGAAATAGATGCATCATCAAAGTAGTTAGAATGTGTTATAGCATCAAAAATACATTTTTGGTACAAAAATAACAAACTACGACTTTATTCAGCATTGTATTGTCTTCCGGTTCTGTTGTCAATCCGCGTTCAGTGACGCTGATGACATAATGACGCTGCTGATGTGTTCTAGTGTGTCCGTGTATTCAGGTTCAAATAAATATGGCTAGGGAAAAAAATGCAAGTCTTTCTCTTGTATTGTTTACAGTGTGCACCTCCCTCAGACTGTAAACGAAGCTTGGGCGCACCAGATTACACGTCAGCAGCGTCTTGCGTCAATCAGCGTCACTGAATGTGGCTCGACAACAGAACCGGAAGAGAATACAATGCTGAATAAAAGTCGTAGTTTTTGTTATTTTTGGACCAAATGTATTTTCGATCTTCAAAACATTCTAACTAACCCACTGATGTTACATGGACTACTTTGATGGGACAGTATACCGTACATACATTTCCACAGGAGGGACAGAAAGCTCTCAGACTTAATCTAAAATATCTTAAACTGTGTTCCGAAGATGAACAGAGGTCTTACGGGCTTGGGTGAGGGTCATTAATGACATAATTTTCATTTTTTGGCTGAACTACCCCTTTAAGCTTAGAAAAAAAATCTATTAATCTTTCTGATTATTTATATATATTTGGGCTGTCAGTTAAACGTGTTATTAACAGCGTTAACGCAAACCCATTTTAACGGCGTTAATTTTTTCTTTTTTGGCCTAGCAAACTTTGTAGTTTTCTTTCACATGCTTTTGCAACAGGACACGGCATGCGCGCGCTACGCTATGAAACCTATTCATTTCAATGGCTTGCGCCGTGCAAGGACGTTTTGTTGCTTCGTTAACCAAAGCGCAAGCGGATCTAGCTAGACCGGAAACAAAACAACAGGCACGGCGCACACACTTGTTTGGGCTTGCGAGCCAGCCAAATAGTTGGTTAACGTTACGTTTTGAGTGGATGACGAGCGCGAGACGCCAAAATGGATGCCAATAAGATTCTGAATGGAAAGTTTACTTTTAAAACGTTGACAAATGTTTCCATTGACAAGACCAAGTAATCTGTGTGTTTTGTCGTTGTGAACTGAGCTATCATCATTGCAGCACGTCCAGTCTGAAATACCGCTTGATGATGGCCATGCACACACACACATAGCTGATGCGAATTCTCCGCCGCCTCATCAATATCAGGACCTCGTCAGTATTTCTTTCACCCTTTTATTGATGGACAGTGTTACATTGTGTGAGAGATTATTTGCTCCAAGTGAGAATTCTAGTGTGAATTTGAACACAGTATGCCAATGTTGTTTTCAATAAAAACATTTGCACAAAGCAAGCTGATCCACTTTTCCATGTTGATAAGAGCATTAAAATTAGAAAAAAATAATGGGACAAAAAGAAATCAAGAGACATTTAGAATAGATAAAAATGTGTGATTAAGGGGCTTTGAAGGCTTTGAAGCTCATACAAATCATTGAGGTGATTTGAGGTGAGATTGAGGTTTATAACGGTTTTAACAGACTACTTGATCAAAACTTTGCTGTAAAACCTATTGTACTACTTTTTTAGCAAATAAACTTACATTTTATGCATGTTGATAAATTAGAGGCCTTTTTTTAATTTTGTGAATCAAATATAATACAGTAGGCTTTAAAAGGTTGAAGGTTATTATATTGTGATAGTTTTTTATGTAAATATTGTGAACTGTTACACCATTATTCTTTACACCATACTGCTATAACATGGTAACAGCAGATTGACCATGTTTCCATTTTTCCTTTTTCAGGGCTGCACTCAAAGAGGACAGACTTGCTTTGGTGCAGAATGGTTCTAGTTCTCCTTGTTTAGACCTGAGGTATAGTATGTTTCCCCCCATAGACCTATTTTTTGGAGTGTATAAGACTTCCCTCTGCATAAAACCATGTAATTTCCCGTTATTGTCCATTCTTCAGTCGCCTGGACAAAGCCCTGGCCACAGTCGTCAGGGAGCGTGGCACGGATCTGGTGATCATTGAAGGTATGGGTCGGGCCATCCACACTAACTACTATGCCATGCTCAGCTGCGAGAGCCTTAAACTAGCCGTCATAAAGAACTCCTGGCTGGCCGAGCGTCTTGGAGGCAAGATCTTCAGTGTAGTCTTCAAGTACGAGGTCCCTCCAAAATCTTAAGAGCAACATTAGAGAAACGGAGTTTTTTAGAGGTGAAATGGCTAGCTCCAGAAAGAAAGAGCACTACTTGGTCCTCTTTGCTTCTTCTTGATATTGACGTAATGATTGTATTTCAGGGTTTTCTTTTGCTTCATTAAAAAAAAAAAAAAAAAATCAATTATAAAGGGGTGGTCGTATGTGCCTGCTCTGAAATTGAATGTGCACGGCTGCTGTAACCTCCCTCGTAACAATTAGATGACAGCTGTAGGGGCTTTTTCTTTTGATGAGATTGAATTTTATTGTTCTCAGACCAGATTTGTGTTGCTGAATGATTCTCCATTGGATTCAGGATGGATTGCAATGACAAATATATCATTTTAAGTTTTGAATTACAAGTGACAAATGTAACATTTCAAGTTGTGAATTAGCCCTAATCCTGCTGGCTTTAACAATGTATTTAAATGTATAAGCCTGGTAAAAAAATGGGTCTTTCTTTTGTAACATCGATAAAAATCACAAAGAATATTGGCTTTTTAATTTCATTGCAGACTTATTTAGATGACGTATTTTGTGTATTTCCTATTTTGACAAGCAATCTGGTTTCAAATGTAACTGTTATGTTTGTATTATTTCACTCACTGTTTTTGTTGTTGCCTTACTGAATCATATCTCATCCAGCTGGCATTGTCTTTTAATGACTTGCTCTTCTGTTCCCATGACAACATTTTGGAGTGACAATGATTTTCTGTTATTTTAATACATTAATAGTGGTGACCCAACTAAAGTGAATAACAAAAGCTTCCTGCACAAAAAAGCATGCTTGGTTTTTGGCAAAACCGAGTAACTTTATGGATTCAGATTTTTTCTTCCATTGTCTTATTTCGATAGATAAAATGGTGTAACTATTTTAACAAACTTAGATATAGACAAAAGACCTTTTCTGAGTTGTGTATCATTAACACTAGGTGTCAGTTTTTAGTCCTATACAAATAGCTTTCTTGATTAAGGCAAATGCTAATGTGGTAGACTTTCAAGATTATTTCTCCCTCTCTTTTTTTATTTTTCTTTAATTTATCAGTCGTAGGAGAAAATGACATGGAACAACAGATCCTGCTTAAGATATTGCATCATTATATTTTACTGCAACTATTCTCATATTTGATGCAGCTCTCGCTTTCTACCATCTGTGGAAATCTTTGTAATATAAAATCCATTTCAGGGTTGTACAGCACAGCATTGCCTCACTATCACAGCTCTTTCTGGATGGGTGAGAGACAGATCGAGTTTGTGTGTATGTGAAAGAGAAAAAGTCAATTTTAAGATAATCTATACCACAATCATTCGTTTGTGGGAACTAAATGTTAAAGCACAATATTTCAGGGATATGTCACAGAGTAAGAATCGCAGCGATTTTTTTTTTCTTTTCTTTTTTATCATTCTGATTAATTGGTTAATTTTCTCAATGTATATTTTATCTTATGTGTTACTGCATTATTTACGTGTGTGTGTGTGTGTGTGCCCCCAAAAACGAAAATGTGTCATAAATTGCATACAAATTGACAAGCTATAATGTATTTTAAGCACAGTATTTACGCCATCGTTCTGACTAAAGGTTTAGTACTGATGGTCTAGACTCAGTCAATCAGTCGGGTGGTAGCTTTCAAAATATGCTCATCATGGACATTGTGAAAACAAGGATCTCTCTCAGACTAAATCTGTTTGTACAGTCCTCGTTTATCATCTGGCCAAAGGCTAACTTCCTTTAGTAATGCATACATTTTGTGAAATACTGTAAAATCAAGTGTAAATATACCATAAACTTGTACTTAAAATGTACTGTTTATTTGCCTTTATCTTGAAGCATTCTCGAGATTTCAGAAAATTAATACTCACTTGACAATCACATGTAATTCTATGTCAAATATATTTTACACTGTCTTCACTCAGTTTGGGTCTCTTTAATCTCTGTATTTGTATTTGCAAAAATAAAATGTTACCCTCTTTAGTATTGACCTGTCACCAAAGACATTACCAGTTTTGTATATTAGATCTTTACAATCAACACGAAAGTGTTCACAACAGATTTTGATGTATTTCTAAATGAAACTGATATACTTTGAGAAAAAAGGCAGGATTATATCCATTGATATCTAAATGAGAGGTGATTGGAAGGAATAGTTGAAAATGGGTGACATGAACTAAAAAGAAGTTGTTTCAAAGGTAGAGCACAGGTGAAATATCCAAATAATGAAATGTCTCATCGGAAGCCACAAATATGATTGAATGGCTGCCAGTAGAAAAAAAAAATGCGTTTATGTATCCATGGTGTAAGTACAACATCTACCACTAGGTGGTTGCTGGACCAAGCTAACAGTCAAAATCTAAACCTCTTGACCTGGGCTGCATTTCCCATGGTCTTTATGATCAGCTTAGCTCATGATGCTTTTGGGAAACACAGCCCTGGACTGCCTCATGAATTACATGACCAGCCAAGGTCCTTTTTTTATTTTAGCTTGGTAACCATCATACAGAAACATAAAAAAAAAATAATAATAATTGAATCGTGGCTGATAAGGAAGGACATATACAATGAACCAATGAAAAGCTTTCTTTCTCGTGATGCTGATTCTATACTGTGTGTGTATATTTATATGTACTATAATAATAATAACTTTATTTTTATATAGTGCCTCTAAGGCATCTTCTCAAGGCGCTTTACATAATAGAACAAACATGTTAAAATATAACACACACAGAGAGAAAAAGAAAAAAAAAACAGTCAAGTAAATGCTAACCTAAAAAATGCATTTTTAAATGAGATTTAAAAAACTTGAGTCTGTGCATCTCTGATATTTGGAGGGAGTGCATTCCAAAGCCTATGAGCGTAGGATACGAAAGCCCTGTTCCCTACAGTACGCAACCGAGTCTGTGTTACTGCCAATAAACCAGCATGTGAGCAGCGTAAGTGACGCATGGGTGTGTATAAAGTTAAAAGTGCAGACAGATACTGAGGGGCTGTCACGGCTGTATATCTTGTCTTGCCGTGTCTTGGTGTGTTTGCTCCTCCTACAGGTGCGGTGCGGAGCTGAGTTAATCAGGTGGATTGGGTGCACCGGTGCACAGGTGTGCCTGTCCATAAAAGCTTCCTGTTTGGCGTCCTCAGTGAGTGTTCCATTTTGTCACATCGATCCCCTTGTGAAAAAAAGTGCACTTATTACAAAAATAATACACTTTAAATTTATATACTTAAGTGCGATTTAAAAACAATTTTTTCGGGGCACTGAATGCACATTAAGTGTAATTTATTTCAAATATATCACATATTAAGTTGAAATAAAGTGTAATAAGTTGCAATCAAGTGTGATTTTTTGGAACAACTTAATTGGTACTTTAATACAACTTTATATATACTTTCATAATTGCTTCTAGTGTATTTAAATTATAGTTAAAGTGCACTAAACAATATGATGACACACAATTAATGTGATTAAAAATATACTTTGAAGTCAGTCAACAATACACTTAAGTGTAAATTAAATACAATTTTTTCGGGGCACTGAATGCACATTAAGTGTAATTTATTTCAAATATATCACATATTAAGTTGAAATAAAGTGTAATAAGTTGCCATTAAGAGTGATTTTTTGGAA
The DNA here is from genome assembly GCF_016745375.1 of Pimephales promelas. The sequence continues at coordinate 5,080,671 of NW_024121555.1, forward strand.
CAACTTAATTGGTACTTTAATACAACTTTACATACACTCTCACAATTGCTTCCAGTGTATTTAAAATACAGTTAAAGTGCACTACACAATATAATGACGCAATTAATGTGAACTAAAATATACTTTAATGTCAGTCAACAATACACTTAAGTGTGAATTAAGTGTAATGTTTTCGACAAACTTAATGCATATTATATGTAACTGATTTCAAATGTATCCCAGATTAAGCTCAAATTAAATGCTATTAGTTGATATTAAGAGTGATTTTTGAAATATGGTAAAAGTGTACTTCCAAATATACTGACGAGCAATTAATGTCAACAAAAATATACTTTAATTATATAATAGTGTACTTGTTTATTACATTAAATAAAATTTTTTAATTTAAAAAAATATATATAGTTGCAATTTATTTCAAATTTGGACAAAAAAAGTCTTAATAACCTATATAGTTACAATCAACACAAATTCAAATTTAAAACCCTCTATATTTACTGACAAAACAATCTCTAAAATAAATACATAAAAACCTTTCTGTTGGTGCACAAGAAAAAACCCAAGAAACAAATGGTTACAACACTTAAAATGAAAATTCTGTCATTATATACGCACCTTCAAGTTGTTTTAAACCTGTATGAATTTTAAACCTGTATGAATTTTTCTTCTGCTGAACACAACGAAGATATTTTGAAAAATGTCCGTAACCAAATAGTTAACTGGTTCCTTTGACTTCCATGGTATTTTGTTTCCTACTATGGAAGTCAATGGGACCAGTTAACTGTTTGGTTACTGACATTTCTCAAAATATCTTCGTTGTGTTCAGCAGAAGAAAGAAAGGTAACACTTCTGCACACTATTCATTATAAGCATGAGTTAACAGTTAATCATTTATAAAGCATTAATATACATTAATAATAAGTTTCTAAATACAGCAATAAATGTTTTTTTTTTCTTGATTTATAAGCATAATGTGTTTAATAATTGTATTTTCATACTTTGTTAATGATAAATTATAATTTCTTAATGAAGAATAGCATTATTTACAAACCAGTTATTTAAGAGTTGTCAGTGATTCATAAGATCACTTAAATGTAAGTTGAGGGTGAGTATATGATGACAGAATTTTAGACATTTTCAGAAAACATAATTCTGTATGATTTATAAGATTGTTTCCATCTAAATTACTGGTATTACTATACTTTTGGGGTAATTTGGTCTCCATAACCTAGGGATTACCAGTACAAACATCACTTTAGAAGCAAACACACATTACATCAAATACACGACCCATGAATTAATACAAACAAAATGTGATGTTATACTGCAAAATGTGAACACTAAGATTCAAACGGGTAATGAAAAAGGTATTATTAGTTAACTCCTTTAGTTAACATGAACTAAGAATGAATAATACTTGAAGCATTTGTTAGCCTTAGTTAATGTTAATTTCAACATTTAATAATGCATTATTATATTCAAAAGTTGTGTACTAAAATTATAATGCACTGTGAACTTGTATGAACAATAACTATAAATTGTTCTAACCTTAACAAACTATATTTGAATTAACTAATCTTAAAAAAGATTAATAAATACTGTAAAAAATGCTCATTTTTTAGATCATGTTTTGCTAATACATAAACTAATATTAACAAATGAGACCTAATTAAAGTGTTAACAAACCTGGTTAATTTTAGCACTTAAACCTTTTCGTAGCACCAACGTTAAAGAGGACAAAATGCTTACTTCAACATTACAGTGAATATAATTTTGTCTAAAAAATAAAATTAAAATAAAAATGAAGAAATCCAAAGGCAAAAAAAAACAAGAAAACCAAAATCATTTGTCACCAAATGTTTTGAAGTAGTTGGAAAGTCCTGTTTATGTCAATGTCCCGGTGCTCTCCAAAGTAAATGTGAATGGATTTGTTCAAAAGAGGCAGGAAAGTCAGGAAAAAATACCTTGAGGAAAAAAAAAAGTGAAAAAAATTTGTTTATAAAACAGATCCAGTCTATTATTAAATTTGGCTCAAATGAATGAAAGTGATAGATATTTTCTCTTTAAAGTTTTACATACCTTGCAGTATCTGCAAAATGTTAGTAGGCCTAATTTTAGCAATAAGAGGGAACACAAAAATGTATCTTTTTGTTTAGTACTACCCTGATGAAGCAGTTTATTCTGCAAGGTGTACGTAAACTTTTGACTGCTAACGCCCGTTTCACACATACTCCGTTTGCAGTGCGTAGGCTATGCGGTGAGTGTTGCGGTGCGTATCCGGTACAGGAGCCGCACGCGTAAGTGTTTTCACATATATTGCGTTTGCAGTGCGTGAGCTGTACCACAAACACTGAGATATATCCAGCTGCAGACCCGCAGCACCACCAGTTTCAGAACCCCAGCGCCAGAACCGGAAGTGAGGGAGGGGCGGAATTATTATTATTGCATTATAATTATTTTAGCAAGAATGCAAGGACAAAACGGGCCTGAGAGTAAGTTCCTCATACATTGTAAGTTAAATTTATACAAGATTGTTGTGATAAAACAGGCCTAGCTTGGGTTGAATTGGTCATTTTGTATAGATTTGTAACAAAACAATGCCGAATTTTCTCTCGTTTTTAGATGTTGACATTATTATTTTACACGAAAAATGCATGCTGCACATGTTCTTGTGAAATAAAGTATATTTTATAAAAAATACAAATGCGTTTTTTATTATTAAACAATCAAAATCATCTAACAAATACATATCTTCAATATCAAAACAATTTAAGATTTTTGTAAACACAATAAATAAATAAATAGAACATAAAATATCACAGAGGTCTAATGAGTTATCAAATTGTGTATAATTTTGAAAACCTCAAATGCTTGTCTTGTTTTATATCTTTCAAAGCTTTATTATACAAAGTTAACTCCTTCATAAAAAACAAAAAAAACAAAGTCTTACCTTCCTACATACTACACAAATGTATAAACTGCTTTAGCTAAAATTATTAAACTGTGTATACATTAAAATGCCCATAAGTTTCAAGTATTATTTTTTCACCATCATGATCAGGAAGTAACTTATAATACAATGAAACGAATAACTGAAACTATAAACAATTATATTACACAAAACCAATGTTTTAAAATGCTTATTGTACTGTAATGTAGTATCATAACATACATACGTAGAGAGTAGGACGTTTCTTGTTCAAAAAAAGCTGTTTCATGGAGATATATCCAGCTGCAGACCCGCAGCACCACCAGTTTCAGAACCCCAGCGCCAGAACCGGAAGTGAGGGAGGGGCGGAATTATTATTAGGCTATTGCATTATAATTATTTTAGCAAGCATGTAAGGACAAAACGGGCCTTGAGTTCCTCATTTTGATACATTGTAAGTTAAATTTAAACAAAATTGTTGTGATAAAACAGGCCTAGCTTGGGTTGAATTGGTCGTATAGATTTTTAACAAAGTAATGCCGAATTTTCTCTTTTTTAGATTTTGACATTATTTTAGCCTACACGAAAAATGCATGCTGCACATGTTCTTGTGAAATAAAGTATATTTTATAAAAAAATACCCATGCTTTTTTTTTAACAATCAAAATCATCTTACAAATAGGCTACATATCTTCAATATCAAAACAATTTAAGATTTTTGTAAACAAAATAAATAAATAGAACATAAAATATCAGAGGTCTAATGAGTTATCAGATTGTGTATAATTTTGAAAACCTCCAATGATTGTCTTGTTTTATATCTTTCAAAGCTTTATTAGGCTATACAAAGTTAACTCCTTCATAAAAACCCAAAACAGGTCTTATCTTCCTAAATCTACACGTATAAACTGCTTAGCTAAAATTATTAAACTGTTAAACATTAAAATGCCCATAAGTTTCAAGTATTATTTTTTCACCATCATGATCAGGAAGTAACTCATAATACAATGAAACGAATAACTAATACTTTACGAATAACTAGTACTTTCTACGTATGTTATGATGCTATGCATTACTGTACAATAAGCATTTTAAAACCTTGATTTTGTGTAAAATAATTGTATACAGTTTAAACTGTATACAATTATTTTACACAAAATCAAGGTTTTAAAATGCTTATTGTACAGTAATGCATAGCATCATAACATACGTAGAAAGTAGGACGTTTCTTGTTCAATAAAAGCTGTTTCATGTGTAAAATACCCTCCAAATTACGTTAGGTGGCGTTATTAGATTTCAAATCTAAGCTCCGCCCCTCAATTACGTTCCTGGCGCTGGTGTTGGTTAGAACCTAACTCCGCCCCTCACTTCTGGTTCTGGCGCTGGGGTTCTGAAACTGGGGTTCTGAAACTGGTGTGCTGCGGGTCTGCAGCTGGATACTATAGGTTTCATGTGTAAAATACCCTCCAAATTACGTTAGGTGGCGTTATTAGGTTTCAAACCTAAGCTCCGCCCCTCACTTACGTTCCTCGCGCTGATGTTGGTTAGAACGTAACCCCGCCCCTTACTTCCGGTTCTGGCGCTGGGGTTCTGGCGTTGGGGTTCTGAAACTGGTGTGCTGCGGGTCTGCAGCTGCAAACACTCGCTATTATTATTTTAAAATCAGAAGTTATGCAGCAATAGCGTGACCAGTGACCAACAGTCCTGTTACCTAGTCCTGTTTTCACGTCCTTCCTGGCCGTTTTTTATGTCCTGGTTTTCAAAAAAAAAAAAAAAAAAAAAAAAAAACGCTGGAAAAGATCAGCTTTACAGCAAAATATAGGAGATGAGCAGACAAGGAGGATGAGGAGGAAAAACAGGATAAAGAGGAAGGAAACTAGTTCGTTTTTGTACGTTTGTGAGAGGTATTTTTGTTCAATTTGAAGGTATTTCTTTTAGTTAATTAATATTTATATATTTATTTTTCTAATACAGAAGAGATATTATTTTTTAATCATTATTTCATTCATTATTTTTTAAACCAACCTGTCATAATAAAACATGTTGAGTATCCTCTGAGAAGCCTATCTGAATTTGTGTCTTAATACAACAATTTTCTATCCACTGAGAGGGCATAGCCTATTTTAATTGTATTGAAATTAATAAGGCATCTTTGAGTAAACTACGAGTATCATTTGTTTTCTGGGCCATGTGTCCTGGATTTTTGGTAATCAAAATATGTTCACCATATGCAGCAACTTATATTAAAATAAAAGTTTTGCCATGGCTTTGCGATTCTCTTTTACAAACTTGAATGGACGCATGCTCGTTTAAACACGATTTAAACAACGAATGCATACAATTCCATGCATTACTTGTATATTAAGATGTTTTAAAGTAAACATATGAAACAATTAACCCTTGTGCTGCATTAGATTTTTAACACCGTTGAGTGCATTAAGGACCAAAAATGGCCATATATTAAACATTGCCTAAAATATTATATATTATTATTATTTTCCACTTTTACCAAGTTAAATCTTTTAACCAGCATCAGTCCTCATCATAACTACCAAAAATGTATTCAATTTCAGGATTTTAACCCTTTAATTACCAGTTTTGTTTGCGAAACCATCGATTTGTATAAGAGGAAAAAACACAAAAATTCAATTATTTTCAATAAACTAAATGCAAAGAGAAAACTTTAGATTTGGATTATCACAGTCCCACTTTGCAAAAAATCCCACTTAGCGCGTTAGAGACCAAAAATGGCCACCTATTAAACATTGCCTATTGCCTAAAATAAGGTGCATTTCCACCCATAGGGAATAAATATGTAGTGACGTCATCTGGTGGAATACACTATATAATGCAAATATAATGCTTTTGCTTCAAAATGAAAGGATGTTTGTGCAAAAATCATGTTTCATGTATTACTGACAGCCTCAGATTTAAACAACGTTTTAATGGGTTTCAATGGGCCATTTTTGGTCTTTATGGTGCTGAGTGTTACTATTTGATCTACACAGTGTGTGTTATACATATTTTGCAAAATGGGATCACATTTTTTACATGTATCCAAAAAGTCACAATTTTGCCAAATTTCATACCATTTGCATTAAAACAGCCAAAATGGTCAAAGAAATTAAACTGCAAAAGACCAAAAATGTCCCTAATGCAGCATAAGGGTTATGGAGAGATTACTACATTTTATTGAATTAAATGCATTTATGGTGAAACTACTACATTTCGAGGTCAATCTGAGTTCATTTTGACCACGAACCGTGCGCTGTCACTTTATTTCTGCGTTTGCAGCACAGCAGAAATAGACTCGATACGGAAACGATCTCTGCACTGCTGTATCCACAAGTTTCCGAGGGGCGCTCCTGTAAAAAATAAAGTGGGTGAAACTTCCGGTGACGCGGCGGAAGTAGCATTCCAATGGTATTTTGTGTGTTAGTTAGCGAAGAGGCTAGCTGTTTTTCGGAGAATTATTTTACTATTTAAAGACGCAAATCTTTATGAGAGATGTCGTTACGGAGCTCAGGGACAACGTGCTGCTCGCGGTTGTATGTATAACCGGACTAAACCGGACCGGGATTGTTTTGAACACAAGCTGAAAACGAAATCAGAGTGATTCTGCCAGAGCCCGTCTCTGATCCTGCCAACGACTGTAGTTTCCATCACCTCCCAAAAGACGACGAATCTTCCTGTGTACATTTGTTTAAATTCTTAATATTCTATAAACTCTATCAGCATGTGTTTGGCTGTTTTCTACTGATGTTACACCTAAACTCAGGATCAAAGCCTGTGTTGACAGAATACCAAATGTGCCAGTTAATGTATTCAAGTAGCACATTCATTTATAATTTTGAATAAACTCCAAAGCACAATGACTAAGTGTGTATTTTTTATTTTAATTGTTTGTCAGCTCACACAACTGTCTGTCACCATGCCTTGATGAGTATTGATTATTAATAATGTTATCATAATACTGCCAATCAACTACTGCGGAGGGTAAAGGTACTGTTATTTCACCCTTTTTAATTTCGTTGAGGTTGTGTTCCCACATCGTTAGCTAGTTTGGATCGCTATAACTTGAATGACTGTCAACTGTTGAATGAACGAGTGTCAAGCATGTCAAATCGCGCTTTGTTTACTTCCAACCGGAAGTCGCGCCCACTTTTGACGCAAGGCCTCATGGGGCGTAGGAAACTTGTGGATACGCACCGCAACTGGAACGGATCGACGGACTGCATCCGCGTGCAGTGTGAAAGCTCTAATCTGTTCACATGGGTACAGAAAAAAATACGGACCGCATACCCACTGCAAACTGTTGATGAATGTGTGATGTGATGAATTACCTCATCAGCGTCACACATAAATTATTGGAAACATGATCAATTTAGCTCCCGAATCTATATATTGCGTATAGCAACGTTACTATCTGCGATTAAAAAGCACTCATCGCAATATCAGCTGCGGTGAAAAAAAAATCAATAAGGAAATCAAGATATACTTACTTGACTAATTATTTGCAGTATAACATCTCATCTGCAAACAGCCAAACGTGGCGCTCCTTTTGTTCTCTTGTTTTCATTTCCTCATGCATCGCGATTACAGAAACACAACAGCGCATTTTTCAAACTCTAGTGTCAACAATAAGTTGTCCTGGATTATACTGTATTGCAAATTTATTGGAAAAACACATTCCAAGTGCATTAATGCACACAGTCGATATATTCTACATTAAACACATTTAAAATAAATGAACTAATTGTTTTTGGACACACTTGAGTTGAAATTAAAATGAAATACTTTCCATGTTTTCCATTAAAATTATTATTTTATTTAGTATATTAGTCAATTCATCAAAATACATTTCATTTAATAACTTATAACTTTAATAACTTTAAAACCCTATAAAATCATAATTATTTAAAATGTAAAATTTAAGTAGGCACAATTAAAAAGGGAATTTTTTAAAACATGCACTTGATTAGAAATATTAACATGAAAGTGTACTTTCTTTAACTAAAACTTAAGTAGACATTATTAAAAAATGATTTTTTAAAAACTTAGGTGTATTTAGAAATATTGTGATGAAAGTGTACTTACTTTAAGTTAAATTTAATTAGATATTATTACAAAGTGAATTTGTAAAAAGTACACTTAAGTGTGTTTATAAATATTGTCATGAAAGTGTACTTACTTTAAGTTAAACTTAATTACATATTATTATAAAGTGCATTTTTAAAAGTGCACTTAAGTGTGTTTATAAATAATGTGATGAAAGTGTACTTACTTTAAGTTAAACTTAAGTGGTCTTTAATTGTAATTATATTATATTATCTGCAAGTACACTTTTCAAAAAGTATACTTTCATGAGTTTAAGCACACAAAAAGTACACTTTCAATACAATTAAGCACACTTCTTTTTCACAAGGGTCCCTGGCCAGGACCGAGATGTTGATCGGCGTTGCGGCGTATTGAGAGGACTTGCGAGTCAGACTTTGTTATGAAGAATGTCTCAATAAAGAGATTATTGTAACCGCCGTGATCGTTTGCTCCCTCCTTCATTGTTGCTCCCGTTTAAGGGCGTAACAGGGGCCAAACCATGCAGTGCCTTATATGTGAGCATGAGGATTTTAAAATCAACTCGGAACCTGACCGGGAGCCAGTGCAAAGACTTTAAAATCTATAACTATAGATATAACTATAGAAGGAGGTGTGTTTGGATCGCCACGTAGGTGATGACGTATTGACGTAGTGTGTTTGTGCGCGTTGGGTGCAAAATGCAACATGGCAGCGTGCCGCTGTTAGAAAAGACAAACAAACTTTGTATATATATATATTTTTTTTCCTCTCTCGCTTTTTCCGCTACAACATCACCCGCTTAAAACCTGGATTTCAACTCGGACCTGGACCAACTGGAAGATTACATTGACCATCACTTCAACAGACTCTGTAACGTTACAATGGGCCGATCACGCAAAGCTAAAAAACCACGCACTTCGGACTCTCCCTTATCAACCGATCCCTCGCCGTCACCAACATCATCAACATCACCAGCTTCCACTCCGATCAAAACAAACTGCTGTTCCGACATACTTTTATCAATCAACGAGCGCTTATCTAACCTTAGACTTTCACTAATCGAAGTACTGCACAAAGAATTTCAAAAGACTGTATTCCGTAGCCTGGAATACAGTCAACAGCAAGTCGATTCACTCACAGAAGAAAATAAATCACTGAAAAGCTCCGTGGACACACTCACTGCAAAACTTTCAACTGTAAACACTCAACTTACCTCCGTCATCACCGAGAACAAAGCCATGCAAGAAACCATCCTGGATATACAATCACGCAGTATGAGAGACAATCTAATCTTCTCCGGCATTCCCGAATCATCCACCGAAGACCCTGAAAAATCTGTTAAGGACTTCCAGGTTAATCAGCTCAAACTTACACCGGAGACTGTGGAGCACATCACCTTCCACCGCGTTCACCGTTTAGGACAGAAACTCGTCAACTCCACCCGTTCCCGCCCCATCATCGCCAAATTTGAACATTTCAAACAAAAAGTACTGGTTCAGCGACAAGGACGACAGCTCAAAAGGACTCATTACGGACTCAACAACCAATATCCACAAGAGATCATCTGCAGACGTAAGCTACTTTTCCCTATCCACAAGACAATGATCAACCAAGGTAAAAAAGCAATCATCACAGTGGATAAATTATATATTGATGGACAATTGTTTAGAGACAAAGACACTACTCCATGGCTTTACTAATTATTGAAAATAGCAATGTAACATTTCCAATCCGTTTATGCTCAATTTATATTCAATTCATAATCCTCATATTCTTTCATTAAACCACTTGCACCACGCACCCACATTGTATTCTAAATGCACCTAAATAGCCTTGCCCACTGTTTATATGTTCTGTTGTTGGTTATCTATATTTTCCCTGTTTTATTTGTCATTTGTTGTTATAGATTTACACACACACACACACACACACACACACACACACTCAACCACATTCACATCCACACACACAGACTTATACTCACACAAGGTAACTATTAAATGTACGTTATAGGTTCATGCAATTGAAATTCATTACTTAGAATATTCGTGGAGTTGGTTCACATACAAAAACAAAAAGTTTTAAATTACCTAAAAAATACACAAGCGGATATATGTCTAATACAGGAAACACACCTCTCACAATATACACAAAATAGCTTAAAAACTACACATTTTAACCACTGTTTTTCCTCCCACTATAATTCAAAACAAAGAGGAGTATGCATCTTAATAAACAAAAAAAATACAGTTTAACCACCATACAACCATTTCAGATCCTGTTTTATCATTATTAACATTTCAATCAATAATAATCCAATTACAATTGGCAACATTTATGGGCCAAACTCTGATGATTCCTCCTTCTTTGCAAATTTCTTCTCCTCTCTTTCAAACATTTCCAATGGTCCAATAATTATAGGGGGAGACTATAATACTGTAATCAATCCATCATTTGACAGGTCAAAACATACAGGAAAATCTTGGCAGTCCTCCAAAACAATAAAACAGTTCATGAGTGATTTTGGTCTTTGCGATGGTTGGAGGCTACAACACCCACTCGCCAGAGAATACACCTTTTATTCTAATGTCCACCAAACCTACTCCCGCATTGATTTCTTTCTAACCAGTAATTCAATCATACCAAATATTTTAGAAACCAAAATACATCCAATCATTATCAGCGACCACTCTCCGGTAACTCTCACATGGAACCCATCTGCAATACAGAAGCACCCAACCAGATGGCGTTTTAATACGTCACTCTTGAAACATCCAGAATTTGACAGCTACTTCAAAAGAGAGTGGACATCCTTCCTTGAAATAAATGACTCTCCAAAGTCATCTGCATCACTGCTCTGGGAAACATGAAAAGTAGTTTTACAGGGGAAAATTATATCATATTAAGTACATAAACAAAAAAAGGAAAGAGAAAAAGAAGTCTAACTGGAAGAAAGAATAAAAGAATTAGAAATTTTACATGCAAATAATCAATCAGAAAGCATCTATAAAGAAATTAAAGAAAAACATTTGGTAACACTTTAGAATACTGTATCTTACTTACTGCATAACTAATAAGGAATTAATGAAGAACTAATAGGTAATTCTTTATTAACACTTAAGTCACTACTGTTAACTACTAAGGAAGTTGTGTTAACTAATCAGTATGTAATATAATTTTATGATTGTGTTAAGTATCAGTTAGTTAATCAATAGCTAATGAATTCTGTCATACCTCCTGAAGAACTACTATTAATTATCTATTAATTAAGGTTCAAGAAAAATAACTATGAAGTAACTACTAATTAACAGTCATACACAGTAGTCAGTTTGTCATTCTTCAGCACTAATAAGAAAGATAAGTGCAGACATTTACCTATAGGCTATGATCTGCAAATAAGCAAAAACATATCATGTATATTACACCTTATTATTATAAGGTTTTAGTAAGTTTACAGTAAGGTTTACGTTTGATTTGAGTCAGAAGTATGTGGTAATTCTTTATTAATTACTAATGGGTTCCCTATATTGTCACTTTAGAATACTGTTTCAGGTTCTAAGTAATTCCTGAAGGACTATCTAATGATTATTTATTCATTACTAATAAGTTCCTTATATTTTTACTTTAGAAGACTGTTTCAGGTTATAAGTAGCCTAATTCCTAGATAATTATTTGATAATTCTTTATTAATTTCTATGGGTTCCCTGTATTTTCACTTTAGAAAACTGTTCCAGGTTCTAAGTAATTCCTGAAGAACTATTTAAAAGTTATTTATTAATTACTAATAAGTTCCTTATATTTTTACTTTAGAAGACTGTTTCAGATTATAAGTAGCCTAATTCCTAGGTAATTATTTGATAATTCTTTATTAATTACTAATGGGTTCCCTATATTTTCACTTTAGAATACTGTTCCAGCTTCTAAGTAATTCCTGCAGAATTATTTGATACTTATTTATTAATTACTAATAAGTTCCCTATATTTTCAGTTTCCCTCAGTCGTTGCCTCAAATACATGAATTTACTCAGTGGCATTCTATGCTGAGGAAAACAGACACACACAGTACTGTATATATATAAAACTCATCTGAGGTTAGTTTTGTGTGACTGTTCAGTAGTTACTTCTTAGTCATTTTTCTTGAACCTTAATTAGTAGATAATTAGTAGTAGTTCTTCGGGAGGTGACAGAATTCATTAGTTATTGATTAACTAACTGATACTTAACACAATCATAAAATTATATTACATACTAATTAGTTAACACATCTTCCTTAGTATTTAACAGTAGTGAAGAAGTAGTTAATGAAGAATTACCTATTAGTTCGTCATTAATTCCTTATTAATTCTGCAGTAAGTAAGATACAGTATTCTAAAGTGTTACCAAACATTTTTTGCTTAATGAAATAATAAACAAAAGAAACCAATTTCTGATTCACAGGCTCCGTCAATAAACTTTTCACCATAGCAATAAATCCGGAAAATATTTAGCCAGTCAAATTAAAAGAAATAAAGAAAGAACAGCTATAACCTCCATCAGAAACTCGGCAGGGAAGCCAACCAATTCACCAGTTGAGATAAACAAGATATTTCAAGAATACTATACAAAATTATACTCATCTGATCTGGACCCAAACCAAGAAGACATAACCCAATTCCTCTAACATCATTCTACCAAAACTCAACATGGAACAAATAAACACACTAGAATTACCAATCATAGAAAAAGAACTTCACTCCGCATTGAAAAGCATGCAAAATAATAAAGCACCAGGTCCGGATGGCTTCCCTGCTGAGTTCTATGAACATTTTTGGTCAACCTTATACCCACTATTTAGCAGAACAATAACAGAAATAAAACACAATGCAGAGTTCCCTTCCCACATGAATACAGCACTTATATCACTCATTCCTAAACCTAACAAAGACCACACCTTCACATCCAACTATCGTCCTTTCTCACTTATAAATGTCGACATAAAAATTATTAGCAAAGCTTTAGCCCATAGAATTATTGAACAAATTATACCGTATATAATCCATCCTGATCAGACCGGCTTCATAAAAGGTAGACATGCATCTAATAATACCCGCAGATTATGCAATTTAATGCACTACTCATCAACACAACAGAAAGATACTCTCATTGCCACATTAGACACCGAAAAAGCTTTTGATAGGGTCAACTGGAAATTTTTATTCACCACGTTACAAAAATTCGGCTTTGGAGAGTCATTTATTAACTGGATCAAGATTTTATACACATCACCATCGGCCACAGTCACAACGAACGGTCTAACATCACAAAGCTTCACACTGCACAGGGGGACGAGGCAGGGATGTCCACTCTCTCCATCCCTATTCACGATTTTTATTGAACCTTTAGCAGCAGCTATTCGTCAAAACCCAGCAATCAAAGGTATTGAAACACCACAACAAACACATAAAATCTCACTCTATGCAGATGATATCCTACTATATATACAAGAACCCCTAACATCTACTCAAGAAATAATTAAAACAATCCAGTCCTTCTCAAAAATATCCAATTATGCGGTAAACTGGAATAAATCTTCCATCCTCCCTTTACATGAAACCAAATGGGATGCGGCACCCCATCAATCACCTATACCTATATGTCATGATCACATCACTTACTTAGGCATTAGGATTTCCTCCAGACTGTCAGAGTTGGTAACACTCAACTTCACACCACTGCTAAAAAAATAGAAGACGATTTGCTCAGGTGGCTCAACCTCCCAATCTCCATAATCGGCAGGATAGCAGCAATAAAAATGACGATTTTACCGAAAATTAATTACCTATTCTCAATTATTCCAACCCACCCCACACTCACTTGGTTTAAATCACTAGACTCCATTATAACTCGCTTCTACTGGAAAAATAAAACGCCAAGGATAAAACTCTCTACACTACAAAAGAGTAAGGTTCAAGGAGGACTAGAAGCACCAAATTCCCAATACTACTCAATGGCTAATCAACTGCAATACATATACAAATGGATTCACCCCACCCAATCTGATATTATATGGCTAGATATAGAACAATCACTATGCAAAGAATTAAATATAGCTGACATACCGTTCCTCACCAAATCAATCAAACAACACACGTTTTAATGCAGTAACTATAGCCACCACTCTGACAGCCTGGTGGTGTCACAGTCCCCGTCTGCACCAGTCTGTCTTGTCATCTGCACTACACGTCCCAGGACCTCTTGTCTCCATACCTGAACTCACTCCCTCATCAGCCACCTGTTCCTCGTCTTGATCATCTGTGTCACCTGTTTTCACATCGTTATGTCTGATTCCTGCTTGTTCTCCCTGTTTCAGTCAGTCTTTGTCGGTCGTTGTTAATGTTACCCTGTGTTTGCTCCTGTCCACCTGTAGCTGTGCCTGTTTGTAAGTAAAAGTTATCTTCATTGGAATTCAGGAATCAGCCTGTTCTTCTGCCTCCACCACACCGTGACAGAACGACCGACCGAAATCATGATGGACCCCTTCTCAGCGGTCGAACTGCTCTGTTTAGAGCAGGGAGACCGCTCCTTAGAGGATCATTTGGTGTATTTCCTCCACCTCGCTCCAGCCACAACTTTCCCGGACGACTGCCTCTGCAGCTTCTTATATGCCGGCCTCAACACCACCACCAGAGAGCAGTTGTCCGGGAAGGGTCCACATTGGAGCTTTGCTGAATATGTGGAGTGGGTGCTGGTGTGCTGTGGACCATCTTTCACCGTCGATGACGTCACCAGCCCCTCTCCAACGCCCGAGCGCTCCTCACCGCTGGTTCCGTCCAGCCCTGCCGAACCTGAGCCCTCCTCATCGCTGGTTCTGTCCAGCCCTGTCCAGCCAGTGCCAGAGACCGTCCAGCCAGCGCCAGAGACCGTCCAGCCAGCACCAGAGTCTCGTCCCGCCGAGACAGCCCGTCCAGAGTCTCGTCCCGCCGAGACAGCCCGTCCAGAGCCAGAGACCATGTTCCCTCCCAGCCTCCCTCTCCCACCTCCTCCTAACCATCACGTTTTGACCGTTCCTCCACCACTGCTCGTCATCCCCTCTGCTCACCTAAGCCCCTTCAGGCCGAGTTCATGTCTACTGTAGCAAATGCAACATTTAACAATATACATAAAAATTTTTTTTTTTTTTTTACTCTTTATTTTGCATTTTTATTCTTTTATTACAACACAACATACAAAGACAAAGAACAAGGGGCACTATATATTATATAATAACAGAATAAAGTATTACAAATAAAGTGTTAGAATTGTTCCACTTCTTTATATGCAAGCCATTTTTCCCAATGCTTATTATATATGTGACCTTGGATTCGTAGAAAATATGTCATTTTCTCCATTGAGTGTATCTCCTCCACTATTTCTTTCCATTGCTCAATACGGGGTGGGTCGATCTTTAGCCAAGACCGAGTGATAGCCTTTTTACATGCAATCATTAGAATTTTAAAAAGATAAATGTCATCTTTTTGGACCGCCTCACCGGGTAGTAGACCTAACAAGAAGATCTTGGGATCTCTAGGGATGACATAACCCATTATACTCCCAGTAATTAGAAAGATACTGTCCCAGAATTGTTCTAACTTTGAGCATGTCCAAAATATATGAGAGTGATTGGCGATCCAATGCCCACACTGTCGCCAGCATTGCTGTTGTTCACCCCTTAGTTTATTAATAATATGAGGTGTAATGAAAAATCTGACCAGATTCTTCCACCCAAATTCCCTCCATCTTTTCGAGCTAGTAGACGTCTGTTGTGTCACGCACATCGAACGCCAATCACCCTCTGACACTTCCGTACACAGCTCCTTTTCCCATTTTGACTTAATATATAAGGTATTATTTCCATTTAGTTTCTGCAGAGCTTTATACAATTTAGAGACAGTTTTGCTTGGTTGGAGCTTATAAGCATTAATAAAAACTTGAACAATGTCATTGCCTTCAGGAGAAATACCCACTCTTATTTCACTGTTATAGAAATGTCTCACTTGGAAATATTTGAATAGGTCCCTGTTCTCCAGATTATATTGTCTCTTGAGTTGTTCGAATGTCTTAAAGGTATTGCCATCTACAAACTGGCACAGGGCCATAAGACCTTGATCTTTCCAACTCAAGAATGAGGAATCTATTTCACCTAGTCGAAAACTCGGGTTGCAGGAGGGCCAGATCAATAGTTTAATATCATTAGCCAATTTGTATTTATTTACAACCTCTTTCCAAATTAAAAGTGTATCTTCAACTATACGATTCCCATCTTTGTTTGTGATAACTTTACCTCCCAGACGGGATTGAGGTTGGCTTTGACCCTGGGTTAGTTCAATCAGTCTCCATCGAGCCTCGATTTCTGGGGAACACCAGTAGACCATATATCTCATTTGAGATGCGTAGTAGTATTCCTTCAGATTTGGAAGAGCTAGACCGCCATGATCTTTATCAATCTGAAGTGTTCTAAATTTGATCCTTGGTCTAGCCCCTGCCCAAATAAATCGTGATATTAACCGGTCCCAAGCGTGAAAGTGTGAGTCAGAAATCCTGATAGGCAACGACAAGAAAAGATACAAAAATCTGGGGAGCAGGTTCATCTTCACCACTTCCAATCTAGAATTGAAGTCTAGTATCAGCATTGTCCAGCGCTTCATATCTTTTTGTATTGAGTCAATAACTTTCTCAAAATTCAAACTGAACAAATCATCTAGATCTTGAGAGATAAACACACCTAGATACTTTAACTTTTTAGCTTCCCAATTAAGTTTATAATTGTGCCGTATGGATTTACTGGGGGAGTAGTTAATGGTCAGGACTTGTGTTTTGGTAATGTTTAGGTTATATCCAGACATCTGACCAAACTCTGTCAGAGTTCTCATAAGTTTAGGGAGGCTTGCCTCTGGGTTTTGGAGATAGGCGATAACATCATCTGCAAAAAGTCCAATTATATGTTCAGTACTTGCAATAGTAATGCCTTTAAGCTCTTCATTTTGCCTAATAGCCTGTGCCAAGGGCTCTATGAATAATGCGAAGAGCGCTGGACTGAGGCAACAGCCTTGTCGAGTACCTCTAAACAGTTGAAAGCTATCAGTTAGGTGGCCATTAATTTTTACCCTGGCCATCGGTCTGTCATACAGTGACTGAATACATCTAATAAATTGATCATTAAAGCCAAAACGCTCGAGTACCTTATATAAAAAGGGCCAGCTGACCCGATCAAAGGCTTTCTCCGCGTCGAGGCTGACTAAAGCCAAACTCAGTTGTTGTTTCTTGGCTTGGTCTATGACATGCAATGTTCGTCTTATACTGTCGTGAGTTTGACGGCCTTTAATGAATCCTGTTTGGTCCTCATGAATCAAGTCAATAAGATAATTCTCCATTCTCTTAGAGATTATAGAGGTAAAGAGTTTGTAATCGACATTCAGTATTGAGATCGGACGATATGACTCACAATATTCTATATTTTTTCCTTCCTTAGGAAGTACAGATATTACCGCCTCTCTCCATGATGGTGGTATCTCTGCTCTACTCAGAGACCAATTAAAAGACTCCAGCAAAACAGGAGCAAGCTCCTCCTTGAAAATCTTGTACCACTCATTTGAAAACCCATCGCTACCCGGGCATTTGTTAGTTTTAAGATTTCCAATAGCTGCGTCCAATTCTTTTCGAGTGATAGGGGTAGTTAATGCGCCATTTTGTATCAGTCCTAGGGAAGGCAGGTCTAAACCTCTCAAATACTGTGTGATAACACTTTCATTTACTGGTTTTGATGGTGTGTATAATGTTTGATAATAATTTTCAAAGATTTTATGAACTTGATTGATATCATAAGTCAAACTATCAGTTAAAGGGTCTCTAATTTTGGTAATGGAGTGCTTCAGTTGCTGCTTACGGAGGCGCCTTGCTAGAATTCTTGTGGCTTTTGAACCAGATTCGTAAAAGGTCTGTTTTGAAAATCGTAATTTTTTCTCAATCTCCTCGTGTATCATATCATTTATATTATTTTTAATAACTATTATTTGTTTGGTCAAATCTTGATCATTAGTACTTTCTTGCTGTTTTAGTTCTAAACTCCTAAGTGTCTTTTCCAACTCATCATATTTTAATCTTTTTATCTTCTTCAAGTAGGCAGTTTTTGAAATGAGTCTGCCTCTCATTACTGCTTTAACTGTATCCCAAACCAGAGCTGGATTTACCTGACCATTGTTATTATCCTCTATGCATTCTACTAATTCCTTCTTAATGTCATTCCTTGTGGTTTCATTGTTGAGAACGCTTATATTTAAGCGCCATAAAGTTGTTTTTGGTTGGTTAGATAAATTAATAGACAGATAAACAATATTGTGATCAGATATATCAGAAGTTCCAATTTTGCATTCCTTCACTCTAAACCTGTCAATGGTATTCATTAAAAAGAAGTCAATCCTGGAGTGAACTTTATGTGTGAGAGAATAATGGGTAAAATCTCTCTCTTTAATGTGAAAATCCCTCCAGACATCAAACATACCCGTCTCTCTAATTAAAATATTAAGATCTTTTGACCTGCCAGTTTTTTGTTTTTTGGAGCTGGTTGTATCCATGGTAAAATTTAGAATTGTATTCCAATCTCCAGCACAAACTAGAATCCCCTCACTTACTGAGATTATTGTATCAAAAAACAGTTTAAAAACATTCCTGTCACTTTCCGGTGGGACGTATATGTTAGCGAACGTAACTACAACATTATCAATTCTACCTTTTATAATAATAAACCTGCCTTCTTTATCAACCTTTTCAGAGATTAATTCAAAGTTTAAAGAGTTGGAAATGAGAGTAGCCACCCCTCTTTTCCTACTATTTTTACACCAGCTATGAAATGTATTAGAGTACCCAAATGTTTTAAACTTATCATGTTCTTGCTTAGACATATGCGTCTCCTGTAGAAAAGCTACTTGTGTCCCATCTCTTCTCAATTTAGCTAGCACCCTTTTTCTTTTCACTGGATTACTCAAGCCATTTACATTTAAAGAAGCAATTTTTAAATCGTACGACATTGATTATAATAACAAAAACACTTACATGGTTTAGCGGCCCCTAAAAACACACATTGAACAAAAACAAAAAAGAACCTTAATGAACTGACTTCCAAACGGAAAGAGGATCCTTCCTCCTCCCCTGTAACCCTGTTGGCAGGTTGAGGGTTAAGCCTCTCTGGATGAGAGGGCCCGAAAAAGACGGAAGATGTGTCTGAAAACACGTCCATCTTATTAGTCCAACGTAGACGATAAAGAGTGGCCTCTCCCACATATTATATAATCAGGTCCTGGCCTTAAAAAACAATAACAAAAAAACATCGCATTGTAACATGATGCCCTGCGCCTTATTAATCCGACTGATACCTCTGGAATTCTTGCAATTTAGCCTTCGCTCTGAGCGCCACCGCGGGTCCGCTGCTGCACGCCGGCTGCCAACCCAATAGCTCCCGAAGACGAGACTCCGCGCTGGACCCTCCGTCGCCTGTAACCGGCTCCTCCACTTGAAATCCGCGCCTCTTTAGCTCCTTATAGGCTTCTCGAGCGCTGGAGTATGTGCGCACGCCAGACTCCCAGTGGATCCTCATATTAGTGAAAGGCGTTTGGAAACGTATGCCTTTGTCCTTGAGTATTTTTTTAATTGCGTTGTATTCTTTGCGCCTCTTAACAATCTCGGGTGCATAGTCATGGTCGAAGTGAATAGATGCGGAGCCCACCTGAATCTTGCCTTTTTTCCACACTTCCCTCAAGATCATTTCTTTCGTAGAAAACTCCAGAAAATTAACAATTAAAGCTCTCGGTGAAGCTCCGGGAGGGGGTTTACTTGCAAGAGCCCGGTGTGCGCGCTGTATTTTAAGGTTAAAGTCCTCCGGTAGTTGTAGCTGGCTCTGCAAAAGCTTCTCAATAAACTGCGTTACAGAGACCCCCTCTTGACCTTCTGGTACCCCAAAAACACGTATGTTATTTCTTCTGGATCGTGATTCTAAGTCAAGCACTTTGATCTGAAGTTTCCTCTGCTGTTCGAGGCAGGTGCAAAGCGCCTCAGTCGCCTCCTCTGCCCAGCTCTCCACCTGGTTCACGCGGGCCTCCGCCTCATCCATGCGCTGTGAAAGGCCTTGTACGTCGGTTGCAATAATATCCAGTTTACCGTTGATTTCTTGCCCCAATTGGCCGATATCCAGTTTGAGCTTTGCGTTGTCTCCTTGTAAATCGGATTTTAAGTCCTCTATTGCCTTAAGTACCTCAGCGATGTCCATGCTTTTCCCGGGGCTCCCCGTTCCCGCGCCAGCCATGACGTCGCTAGCTTGGTCCGGTTGGGTATTAGCTTTTGCGGCTGAGGCACCTTTATTATGAGCTTTGGGCATTTTTATCGATCTATTTTTGACCTAGTATGCTTCTTCTCCCTCTTATGAATTATTTTGTAATAAATAACAAACAGAATTGCGAGTTCAAACGGGATTTTCGAGGTTAGAGTGGGAGAGAGGTTTCAATGCGACCGACTACTCCATGAGCACACGCGGAAGTCCTTACATAAAATGTATTTAAGGGGGCCGAAGGCCAATTTAGCTCAAAGGGAAATGATTCATTGATTTGCAATGAATCTATGGAACCGAATCACTGAACCGAACAAATGACTCGTTTGGAGTTAATTTGAACGGGCCGTAATTTGCAAGGATATAAATACCAAATCCATAGTGAAACACTATGTCTTAGCAAGGTAACTTTAGATCGAACAGTACAAGACATTAAATGTGCAAACACAACACAAGGCAATTATCTTTTCAAATATATGGAAGACTTTATTAGGTATTCTAAACAAAAAACTAAGGTCTAAACATAATCGCGCACACACACACATTCATGCAGTCGCGAAAGGGAAAGAGTGAGTTGGAAAGAGTGAGAGAGAAAGTTTCAACTTTCTATATGCACGTAAGACATGACCTGAAAGGACCACCAAGCGTTAATTGAAACCTTCGTTTCTTAGAGAGGTTATTCAATTTACATTAAAGCACCAGTTCAGTTAGAGTCTAAAGGGTTACTTGCAAGTTCATGCGTGGCTTTGGGAGTTCCCTTTGTCTGCTTCGTAGAAGGGGGGGTGTCCCAGCCGGGTCCGTTGCGTGGTTTGTTGTCTTTGAAGTGCAGGGATGGAAGTTCCTGAGTTTGCCGGTCACGTGTGACTAGCAGCCGAATGAAAAGTCTTTACGATTTCGAAGCGCGTTGCGGAGAGCCGTTTAAAACGAAGCTTTACAGCAAACTTAACTTTGAAACGAGACTTTTACGAAAAAGGAAATAAAGGAAAGAAATGAAAGTAAGGCGAGTCAGATGGCTTGACTGAACTGAATTGTAACCCTGATCTTGATGGGTTATTCGTCTGCTGGTCGAATTTGGTCTAGTCGATGTAGAAGCATGCGAACACGCTCTTTGTTTCAGAGAGAAGCAAGAACAGAACACTCTCTTGCTGGTTTTAGAGAGAGGCACGGACTTAACAGTTACAAACTGAACGAACGAGAAACTGAGCAAAAACAAACAACGAACACAAAACTGAACAGCAAAAACTGAACACGAGGTCTTGTTCCTTTGTTTGGATCTTTAACTTAAACTCTAGTCCAACCTCCTAGAAACTTCTGGCCAATGAGATAATGGCATGATTTTAGGAGGTAGATCTACTTCTTGCTTATCATAATTTATGCATGGTCTGTGAGCTGGTCTCCAGCACTTAGCAGAGAGACAAAAGACCATAGTTTAAACCTTATGATTATTATAATCATAAAACAAAACCTTTTACGCAGATTTCAATCAAGCCATCTTTTGCATTAAGAGAATACGATTTGTTTAAGAGTAAACGAGGCATTCACACTTCTAATGGTTGTATAACAATTACAAGAGTTAACCCCCTGAGCCCGACGGCATCGTCGACGATGCCACACGTCACCTCCGATAAATGTTTACATAACTCGATGACAGATTTTTCGATTTTCTTACCGTTTTTTCCAGCAGAAAGCTAACGAGCTAGCCATGACGGGGGTGTCTTCGGTGTCTTTCTAGCCTTTACAGAAGGTTTTCTATCCAGCCTGGAACTTGTGCTTCCTTTCAGAGGTTTTCAGCAATAAATCCAAACGCTTTATGTCAAACTTTGATAATCTTGAAGTCCATTATTCATAAATATTCGGTCATTTTTGCCGCTAGCTCGATGCTAGTGGCCATTCTGGATATCACGTGATGTTTTCACGTGATGGTTTTTGACCAATTACAGGCTGATCCGTAATTGGTCCATTACGCATGAACCAAGCGCTGATATAGTGTAGTAGAGAGATAGAGACTCACGGAGACGCGCGATTCACAGAGAAACACAGAGAAATGGACGTAAATAAAGTGCTTGTCTATTTTGGTGCATTGCAGGATGAAGGATTTTCAGGAGAACAGAGCTTTTTGACAGATGAGGAAGATAGGATAGACCCAGCTGAAGTGCCATTTATTTATTTACTGTAAAAAAGTATTATAGTAGTATAAATGTATTATAAAAGAATAAAAAGAACATAATAAATAAAAGAATAAATAAAATAGAAATGCTTAACCTGTGATGTGGCCCTCTGTGTGATTGCTGATAGGAACTGTTTTGAGGCTTGGCACCAGTGCATTTCATGAGGCCCCAAACGCCTGGACTTCTATTGGAAAAATGTCAATAGTTTTGGTTCTGTACAAGTTATAATGTTTATTCCTGTGCTCCAGGACTCCAAAGGCATGAACAAACTATTTTCCAGAGGAAATTTGCTTAGCTTTAATTTATTTGTGTGTGATTTCAATAAATATTTGAGTGATTCCATTTCCAATTTATTTTTTCATTTGTCTTTATGGTCCCATAACTTATTTTACATTCAGGTGACATCAATGTAACACAAATATGCTGAAAGTTCAATTTGTCCTCAAAAAAAAGAGGTGTGTGAGATTGTCTGTGCACCAAAGGGGTGATGTTTTACAAGCTTTTTTAGTAAATGACACCAGACGGAAAATTTATTGTAAAAATACCCTTAGGTCTCAGGGGGTTAATAAGTAACATCAATTACATGATTAATATGTGATCTAAGCATTATCAAACAAATATATTGTATGGACATTAGCAAACATAGGGTTAAATGCTTGAGCAGAAGTCCATTGAAAATGGTTCTGAAGTGAGTTTGATTTTATGTGGGAGATCTCCGATCTCAACCGTAAGGTTACTGAGAGTTCAACTCGTAGGGGGACGAGGAAAGGTGTTCTGTGGAACATCTCTGTCAGGGGACCAAAGGGGTCTTTGTTGTGAGCCTCTCGTTCCACCATTTTGGAGCCGATTTGTCTTAGTAAAACATTAACATATTGACACTTTCGTCCTGTTTAGTGCCCATCTCTTGGGCCTGCGGGGCAATAAAAGTCCTGCTCTGGGGGGGGGGGGGGGTTACTTAACCGGAGCAGACAGCGTGGAGCCGCCTTGGGACTTTGGAATGTGGTGTCCAGAACCTCTGGAGTGTTGGATCCATGTGAATTAATCCCATGAGAGATTAATTTGATTAAGTTGTGTTTGATTCGCCTCAATTCTCTACACTACACTTCTGTCCTCAGAGCCCACACCATCTCACCCTGTCAGCCCTCCGCCTTCACCTGGACCCACCACTCCTTCATCGCCTTCACGGTCCGTCTGCCCGGGGCTCGATTGCCACGCCAGGTCGGCCTTCATTGCTCGATGTCCAGTACCTGCCACGGACTTCCGGGATTCGGGCTGCACCCTCACCCTGCACCCCTTCGGCATCCCTGGACTCCTCCCTTCCTCTGGCCTCCCCGTCGGCCTCCCTCGCCTCATCGTCACTCCGGTCGCCCGTCCCCGCGTCGCCTCTTCGGTCCCGCGGATCTACGGCGCGGCTTCAGCTTGCCAGGCCTACGATGGCGCCATGGTTCCTCGGCCATTCAGTTCCGCCGTGGCCGCCTGAGGGGTCCTCACCGCCGTGGCCGCCTGAGGGGTCTTCTCCGCCTTGGCCGTCTGAAGGGTCTTCACCGCCTGGGCCGTCTGAAGGGTCTTCACTGCCAGGGTCGTCTGAAGGGTCTTCACCGCCGGGGTCGCCTGAAGGGTCTTCACCACCCTGGCCACGCCCTCAGTCTGCTCCGCCCTGGTCAAGCTCTCAACCTGCTCCGCCCTGGTCAAGCCCTCAACCTGCTCCGCCCTCCTCAACCTGCTCCGCCCTGGTCAAGCCCTCAACCTGCTCCGCCCTGGTCAAGCCCTCAGCCTGCTCCGCCCTGGCCACACACTCGACCTGCTCCACCCTGGTCAAGCCCTGAGCTTGCTCCGCCCTGGCCACGCCCTCGACCTGCTCTGCCCTGGCCACACCCCGCTCAGCCTTCAGCTCGCCCTCCCTCCCTCCTTCCTCTGTTCTACGGCGTGAGGCCACGCCTTCCGGGAGGGGGGAGTTCTGTCACAGTCCCCGTCTGCACCAGTCTGTCTTGTCATCTGCACTACACGTCCCAGGATCCTCTTGTCTCCATACCTGAACTCACTCCCTCATCAGCCACCTGTTCCTCGTCTTGATCATCTGTGTCACCTGTTTTCACATCGTTATGTCTGATTCCTGCTTGTATTTAGTTCTCCCTGTTTCAGTCAGTCTTTGTCGGTCGTTGTTAATGTTAATGTTACCCTGTGTTTGCTCCTGTCCACCTGTAGCTGTGCCTGTTTGTAAGTAAAAGTTATCTTCATTGGAATTCTGGAATCAGCCTGTTCTTCTGCCTGCACCACACTGTGACAGGTGGAAATTTCACCAAATCACAAACTCTACATTAGCTCCATCTAACCTCACTCCACTATGGAACAACCGTGACTTTATAAGCAATAAAAAACATTGAATTTTCACACATGGGCGGAAAGAGGTATCACCCACATTAAGCATATTTTCAAATCCAACACATTTAAACCATTTCCACAACTGGCCCAGGAGTATGGCATCGGGAACAACACATTTTTAAAATACCTACAAATCAAATCTTCTGTCCTGACAAAAATAAACATCAGAGATATAAATTTAGAACTTCCACCGGCAATATCAGACTTGGTCAACATTTCCTCTCCAAAGAAACTTCTCTCTAAAATATACAAAATGATCTCAAATCAACTTCAGTTCATATACTTACCAACAATAAAATGGGAAAACGATCTTTCAATAGCCCCTGATGCCAACTTCTGGACCCAAATCTGTAAAAACATCTATCTCATGTCCAAAAATGCGAATCTTCAGTTAATACAATACAAAATACTTCACAGAACACATTACACGGGCAACAGATTAGCTAAAATGGGTTTCACATCAGAAGTTTGCACACATTGCAATCAAAATTCTACAGATACATACATCCATGCAACCTGGCACTGCACTCCAATCAAACACTTTTGGGAAGAGTTCACACAGTCACTATCCACTATAGTTGGCTGCCACATCCCACTGTCGCCTTCCCTTTGCTTGCTGGGGGACCTCACAATAATCACTGATAAAACTATAAACTCTAAAATACTCCTCATAGCTCTAACCATCGCCAAGAAAACTATCCTCATGAACTGGAAAACCAGAAATAAATTACACATTAACATTTGGAAAAATCTTATTACAGACTTCATTGCAATGGAACTCGCATCTCCCCTTCATAATTACACATCTGAAACTGACCTCTGCCGTCCAACACTTTCTGACCTCTTACAGCTATGAATCCTTTCTCTGTTCTTAACTCCGACTCCTCCCACCTTCTTAACCAACCCACGAATATTTGTGCATTTTAATTGTTTGAACTTGTTTCTGTCATCATTGTTATTACTATCTTTACTGTCACTGTTATGATTACTATTTTCACTTGTATTTTTTTGTTATTGTTTCATTGTTGTAATTGCTGTTGTTGCTGTCTTTTGCTCTCACCGTTGTGATCACCACTGCCATCATCATTGTCATTTATTATTATTATTATTATTATTATTATTATAATTATAATTATCATCAATATTGCCATTGTCAATGCTGTAGAATTAGAATGTAGAACTAGAATTAAGTGTCATTGTCATCACTATTGCAATAACTTCCCCCTTATCTCTTCATGGGTTTTTAATGCACCACAACATATGTAACGGAGTAAAAAGAGTTGCTAGTTAAATTATATTAAAAGTGATTGAAAAAATGCTTCTGGTTGTAGCACTTATAATAGACTGCCAGCTCAGGGTGTTGACCCACCAAAGACTGTCCGGTTAGAGTCTAAATCGAAGATGCAGTTAAATTCCGGGAATAACCCATTTATTATCACCACTCAACAGAATCACTTGTATGGTTGTGGCTGTGGTTTTCTATAAAATAAACAGTAACATAAACATGAATATACATAATAGTAATAATTACAACAATTAAACATAGGAGTAATAATATAGCATCAATAATTAAACATTACTAGAATAAATTGAAAGCAAATATAAAGTAGGCTGTAATCGTTGTTATGTACAGCTGTAATCTGACACCCAAGCCCGCGAAATCTGTATAACGTCGCTCTTCGGGGTTATGAGAGCGCATGCGCATAGCAAACTGTTGTGAAAAAACCAACAATTTTCCCATTAAATATAGAAAGAAATACAGCGAACTTCGCTTCAAACAATAACATAACATGTAATTATAAGGCAACTGTAACTCAAGTGCAGACAGTAATAAAGTTAGGTAGACAAACATTTGATCTAGAGTGTGACAAGCATACACAATCGGAAATACACGAACGTCTCTATGGTATCTCGTTACATCATAATAACTTGTTTCTCAGAGCGGATGCAGTGCTCATCGACTGTGTAATTAAAGATTACAAACTTACTTTGGCATTCACGCACAACCCTTCATCCATAAATATGATATATAAACAGTTTATACTGCTTTGGCTTCAGCGTCATTCTCCATGTCCCGCTGCATTGCAATAGCGTCTCTGTGAGGGCGGGGGAGATCACATGGTCAAGGTTTCTGGACGCTGATTGGCTCAGGTAAGGTACTGGGTGTGCGCATGTGCCTCAAAATACAGGGGAAGAGATTTTAGAAAGCGGTTAGTAACTATAGCCTTTTTTACAGCCGCCCCCAGATTTATGTAAAGAAATATGTACACATTCAAAAAGGCTTTTCTTCAACTATCAGTTATAATTACTTTAATCAGGAATGGCAGGCAATTGCACAAGGCGTGCAACTGGCCGAGTGTAAGTTTTTTCTCCCACCTGAACCTTGGCTGTCCTCACTCTGGTGTCAGCTCCAGGAAATACTTCTGACACCTTTCCCACAGGCCAGAGAGCTCTTGGTAGTTGGGGATCGAGGATCAACACGGTAGTGCCAACCTGGATATCTGGAGTGTCTTTTTGCCATTTTCCACGGTTCTGAAGACTTGGGAGGTAGTATTTAAGGTAATGTCTCCAGAATTGGTCCGCAAGGACCTGGCTTTGGCGCCATCGCCGTCGGCTGATCAGCTCAGACTGAGGATAAACTGTCAGGGGGAGTGAAGCGTCTGGCCGCCCCATTAGGAGACAATTTGGCGTAATGGGGTCAGGATCAGAAACATCAGATGATGTATATCCCAGTGGTTTGGAGTTCAAGATGCCTTCAACCTCTACCAGCACAGTTTGAAGGACCTCAAGCGTCACTGATTGAGTTCCTAAAGTCACCATCAATGCGTTTTTCAAGGAGCGAATTTCTCGCTCCCAACAACCTCCAAAGTGTGGCGAGCTAGGAGGGTTGAAATGGAATTCAATTTGCTGTTTAGCCAATTGTCTTTGCAGATCTGGGGCAAGAGCGATAAAAGCTTCCTTTAACTCTCTTTCACCTCCTCGGAAGTTTGTGCCTTGATCTGACAAAAGCTCATGGGGTTTCCCTCGTCTAGCTGTAAATCGCCTGAGGGACATAAGGAAGGAGTCGGCTTCCAGACTATGGAGGATGTCGATATATACTGCTCTGGTGGTAAGGCATTTGAATATTATTCCCCATTTTTTCTCATTGCGTCGACCCACTTTGACAGTATATGGGCCAAAACAGTCCATACCAGTGGAGTAAAAGGTAGGCTTGAAAAGACGCAGTCTCACTGGGGGAAGGTCCGCCATTTTAGGTACGTGGGGTTTGTTTTTCCATTTTTGGCACTGCACACATTCTCGCTGCAGGTGCTTAATGGCCTCTCTACCACGTAGAACCCAATATTTACGGCGGAGTTCAGCAAACACCCTCTCAGGACCTGGATGACAAAGTTTGGAATCATAACTTTGGATGATAAGTTTAGTGATGGGGTGCTTTGGATCCAGTACTATAGGGTGCATGTTATCGGGTTCAAGGTATGGACTATACCGTAAACGTCCGCCAACTCTGATCAATTAGGTTTCTCCATCCAGTTCTGGGGCCAGTGCGCTTAGTCGACTGTTCCGTGAAAGTGGTTTACCTGCCCGTAGTTGTTCTAATTCTGATGTAAAGCATTCTTGCTGTGATTGCCTTAAAACACTAATCTCGGCATTTCTGTAGTCATTGGCTGTGGGCTCACCATCGACGGCCTCTTGATGAGCTGTGGACTCGATTAGCTCTTCGAGAGTTTTGAACTGACTGAAATCAGAGGAGGTGAAGCAGACCAGAGTACTGGAGCCAGTCTTGCGAAGTTCATTATTGTCTACATCAACTGGACTGGGGCATTCAGGCCACAGATTGGCGGGATCTTTTAGGAAAGGTGGTCCTTGGTACCAACGTCTTCCCGGACCAAGCTCGCGCAAACTTAATCCCCGAGTGATGTCATCAGCTGGATTATTTGCGGAGGGTACATATCGCCAGCTGTGTTGTTCTGTGAGGTCCTGGATTTCTGATACACGAGTACCAACAAATACTTTGAATCGGCAAGAGTCTGATTGTAACCATGTGAGGACTGTGGTAGAATCAGTCCACAAGATTGTTTGACGAATGGGCAAGTTCAACTCATTACAGAGTACTTTGGCAATTTGAGCTCCTGTCAGTGCAGCGCACAGTTCCAGTCGGGGAACAGATTGTTGTTTCTTTGGTGCTACACGTGATCTTGCTGTTAAGAAGGCTACCTCTGTCTGCCCGTTTTGGTCCTCTGTTCGAAGATATGCCACAGAACCATAGGCACGTTCAGAGGCATCACAGAAAATGTGTATGTCTCTAAAACTCGCTTCTGTGTCCTTGGTGGGGCTACAGTAACACCGAGGAAGAACGATATTCTGTAGGGCTGGTAGCTCCTCCTCCCATTCAATCCAGGTTTGTAGAAGATCCGTGGGCAAGTGTGGATCATCCCAATCCCGTTTCTTGTCCCACAGGCGTTGTACGAGGATCTTAGCGCGAGTGGTATAAGGGATAAGGTAGCCCAACGGGTCATACTGGCTGGCTAGGATCTTGTATATGTTACGCATGGTAGTCTCCCTACTGTCCATGGCACGGTATTTATAGGATATTGTGTCAGACTGATGGTTCCAGAGGAGCCCCAATGTTGATTCCTGGATGTCTGTACGGCCTTGTGAAATCCAGAGTTCTGCACCGTCCGATCTGGCATCCTGAGGGAGGTGACTTATAGTTGAAGGGGAATTGCTGGACCACTGCCTCAGCTCAAATCCTCCGTCTGCCAGCAGGTTCCTTATTCTGTCAACGAAACACTTTGCTACTTCTGCTGAAGTAAAACTTTGTAGGCAATTGTCTACATAAAAGGATCTCAGCACCGAATTGCAGACATCATCTCCTGGCCGGCTATGATCAAGGACGTGTTTCTGGAGTGCAAATACCGCACAGCAAGGACTACAGGTAGTGCCGAATGGGAGGACTTGCCATTCGTACACACTGGGTTGTTCCTGTATGTTTAGGTCTCTCCAGATAAAACGCAAGAGTGGTTTGTCTTCTGGAAGAAGACGAACTTGGTGGAACATCCCCTTGATGTCACTGCTGACTGCCACTGAATGTTCCCTAAATCTTAGTAGCACAGCAAGTAAGGATGGCCCCAACACTGGCCCTGGGAGCAAAAACTCATTCAAGTTTTGTCCGTGATATTGGAACGAGCAATTGAAGACGATCCTGTTTTTCCCATTGTGCTGCACCATGTGATGCGGGATGTACCAGGAGCAAGTAGGATCTGTCTCAGCACTCTGTGGCAATTTGCTAACATAGCCTGCTTGTTCCAGTTTTGAAATCTCTGCCGTATAAGCGTCTGCTTGCTCTGGATTTTTTATAAGTCTCCTTTCAGTGGCCCTCAGCTGTGATAAAACTGCCTCTTTGGGTGCTCTGAGTTCAGGCATGTCCTTGACACGCAAGAGAGGGGTTGCATATCGATTCACACCATCAATCTCAACCCGGACTGTCTTCCTCTCTAAGAGTTCCACCGCCTCCTGGTCCAGTCTGGATCTGATGCAAATCTTTTCGTTACGCCAGGGCAGTATATCCATCTGCCATAACTTCTCCACCTGCTTGTAGAGATCTGATTCTGGGGATGAGACTGAAGTGAAGAGACAGTGCTGTTCAGTCATCTCTTTCTGAAAGTGTTGGACCGGGCCCTGTAATGTCCAGCCGAGACGTGTCTTTATAGCTGCTGGCCCCCTGGAGGTCCCCACCTTACTGGCTCTACAGGAGTGATCAGATGGGGGTAATCTGATCCAATGAGCAGCACGGGACAGACTCCTTCAAAATCATTCAGTGGAAGCCCTTTAAGGTGATGATATCTCTTCCTCAGATTTTTCACTGGGTGTGAGTGTTCTGCTAAACTTAGCTGTTGAGCGGTGAAAGCACCTTTGATGCGATACTGTTTCGTGGGCTGAGCCATTGGGGAAATTGTGAATGAGATTGCTGCACCTCTGAGAACTTGAAACTGCCTGCCTGACTGTCCGAAGTGGAAGGTCTTCAGGCTGACCTTTAAGTCCCAACTGCTGAGCTGCATTGTGGAGAAGGATAGTTCTCTCAGATCCGTCATCCTGGATTGCATATGCATCCATCTGTCTCTTTCCATTTCTGAGAATCACTTTGATGACTTTAAGTAGAACTTTCCGACTGGTAGGTGGCTTATGAATCAGGAGAATCTCATTCATAGTGTTGAGCAGACAGGTGTTAGCATCAACAGTGTCATCGTGGACAGGCTTTGAATTCTCTAGCTTCCCAGCACTGATGTCATGCAAAGCCATAAGATGTCGGCTGTTGCACTGTCTGCATCGCATTTTTAAGTTACATTCTGCTGACTTATGAGTTCTGCCACAACGCCAACATCTGTTGTTGTCTTTGACCCAGCTTCGTTTTTGATCTTTAGTAAGCAGCTTGAAGTTGGTGCAGTTGTTGAGGGAGTGCTTATTGTTGTCACAGTAGGTACAGTAGGGTTTTGGAGCAGACTTAAATGGTAACGCAGATGGTGTGGACTCAGAAATAGCATTCTCTGTGCTCAGAAAGACAGTGGTGCTTTTAGCAGCTGGCTTAGAGCCTCTGATAGTCTCTCTTGGTCGTGTCAATGCCCCTCCATGTGGATTGCTTGCAAACCTTGTAGTGTCCTCTTGAACTTGGATTTCAAATTCCAGCCATTCCGCAAAATCCAGAAGTGTAGGGATGGGCACATGATGTGGGTGAGCAAACCTCCGAAATCCTGATCTGAGGTCATGCGGAAGCTTCACCAGCAGCCGAGACACATGAGATCCGCACTGTAACTCGAAATTACCCTTCTCTCCTAATTGCTCCAACATGCCAACAAGGGAACGGACTTTGAGAGCAAAAAGTCTAAAGGCCTTCTGGTCTCCACTAGCTACATTTGCTCCATCCATCAACTCTGCAATCCGTTGTAGAGCTAATTGATGTGGCTGACCATACTGCTGATCTAGAGCAGCCATCGTCCTTGTGTAAGGGTGTTGCGAATGGCAGTATGAATCAGCAATTAACAGAGCTTCCTCTAATTTCAGATGGTCCATCAGTATCTGAAATTTGAACCTCTCTGAAGCATTAGCTGGGAGGATATTTTCCAGAGCAATTTTGAGTCTTGAGAACTCTCTCGGATTTGGATGTATAAAGTCAGGAATCGTGGGGGTTGGACCTCGATACATCAGTTCCGGTTCAGGGGGCGGTGATGGCGTAAGTGGCGGGTATGGCCTTTGTGGATGCATTGCAGTATCTTGAGGTACCCAGTCTGAAGGATTTAAGCACTCTTTTCTGTGGGAATGATATCCCTCTGAACTCTGAACCCCTTGTGGCCTAAAGTGGTAAGAAGAGCTCTGTATAATATTGGAGGCTGATGCTGGAGTTGGGTAATGTGGAGGACTTTGAAGCTCATACTCAGTCTGATGCTTTTTTTGCGGTTTGAGACGCGGAGCTGGTACAGGCCTGAAACTCGGTTCATCATAACGTGCCTGTAGCTGGGCGCGTGGTGCAGGTATAGGATAATTGGAGCTATACTGCCTCCTGGGGGTGACAGGCGGAAAGGGCGGATTTCCAGGGCGTTGATGCTCCATCTGAATTTGCAGCTGCTTCATTTGTTGCTTAAGCTGACAAAGCTCCTTTGCATATTGGTCATTTGAGCTCTGAACTGTGTCCCTTTCCTGCTGTAACACTTGAAGGGCTTTGTGGAGATCCTTATTCTCTCTCCTTATGATTTCTGATGCAGACTCACACTCTTCATCAGACCACTGTGACGAACTGTAAGCTGTATAATCTGCTAGCTGTGGAGTAAAGCAAGTTGCACCTTCCTCTGCCATTCTGTTGAGTGAATGAGTGGTGACATGGGTTCTGGAACAGGCTTATGGAGGGGAAGCCAGTGAGATCGTACTCGTTGTATCGTGCGGGAAGGACAATCTTCCTCCTGACTCGCACAGCTGGATCATCCTCCTCATATTCTGTCATCTTTTATCGCTTTGGCAAGTCCAGGCTCCGGCTCGAAGGACCATGAAAAAATGCTTCTGGTTGTAGCACTTATAATAGACTGCCAGCTCAGGGTGTTGACCCACCAAAGACTGTCCGATTAGAGTCTAAATCGAAGATGCAGTTAAATTCCGGGAATAACCATTTATTATCACCACTCAACAGAATCACTTGTATGGTTGTGGCTGTGGTTTTCTATAAAAAAAACAGTAACATAAACATGAATATACATAATAGTAATAATTACAACAATTAAACATAGGAGTAATAATATAGCATCAATAATTAAACATTACTAGAATAAATTGAAAGCAAATATAAAGTAGGCTGTAATCGTTGTTATGTACAGCTGTAATCTGACACCCAAGCCCGCGAAATCTGTACAACGTCGCTCTTCGGGGTTATGAGAGCGCATGCGCATAGCAAACTGTTGCGAAAAAACCAACAATTTTCCCATTAAATATAGAAAGAAATACAGCGAACTTCGCTTCAAACAATAACATAACATGTAATTATAAGGCAACTGTAACTCAAGTGCAGACAGTAATAAAGTTAGGTAGACAAACATTTGATCTAGAGTGTGACAAGCATACACAATCGGAATACACGAACGTCTCTATGGTATCTCGTTACATCATAATAACTTGTTTCTCAGAGCGGATGCAGTGCTCATCGACTGTGTAATTAAAGATTACAAACTTACTTTGGCATTCACGCACAACCCTTCATCATAAATATGATATTAAACAGTTTACTGCTTTGGCTTCAGCGTCATTCTCCATGTCCCGCTGCATTGCAATAGCGTCTCTGTGAGGGCGGGGAGATCACATGGTCAAGGTTTCTGGACGCTGATTGGCTCAGGTAAGGTACTGGGTGTGCGCATGTGCCTCAAAATACAGGGGAAGAGATTTTAGAAAGCGGTTAGTAACTATAGCCTTTTTTACAGTGATGCAACTACGCCATCTTGGGCAGTTTGATTCAGTATGACTGTGGGAATCGCGCTGTACTTACCCACACTGTAATATGAAGAGATAATGGGTAAGTCACACAATTTGGGAGGTCTGGGACAATCAATGTTTTCTTATAATTCTAAGTACATATGTCTCGTATTTTGTCACACAATGTACTTATAATGATTTCAGTTAACCATTTTTGAGTTTATTGATGATTTATGTGTCGTGTTAAAGCCATGTTTTAGAGATTTGCGACCAAGCAAATTTACACGTGAACTAGCGTTGCTAATTGTCACTTGCTTAAATGCTATTTAGATTGTTGTCCGAGATCTAATTGCTGAACCAAGATTCAACACTGGTCATTACTGTGTTTCAGGTAATAATCTAATGTTGTGTAAATGATTTTATTGTCATGTTATTTGTTGTATGCAAATCGAGTTTAGTTATCTTGCAGACCAGCGTGGTAGTTTTGAGATTAGTCGAACATGTGCTCGACTGCTGTGTTTGCAATGATAATGTTCCTTATTTTGTATTTCAATTATATAAAATGGATCAAGCAGTTTCATGATTGTAATGCTGAAATGTACTGCTATGTAGTATGTAGGGATTATAATTCAGCCTAAATATTCTAAAACCACTATACGATCACACAGTTTTATTTTATTTCATAGACATGCAAGTCTATGCATTTTTGTTGTGAATATGTTTGATATCTAATTTTGGTTTATACCCCATTAGAAGTATCATATACATTTGTAACTAGCACAAATACATTCCTGTATCTGTAT
>NW_024121555.1:5130142-5144092 GCF_016745375.1 Pimephales promelas
TCTCAACCACAACAGAATTTAGGACAACATCAGGAGTTGGCAACACTGAAGAAGTTCATCACAACTCAACCATCAACTCTTCCAACTTTCTCCCTTCTCCTGGGTGCTCTGCGTGGCCGCTCCGGCCCAGGGCTGGCAAGTAGGCCTCGACTTACAACCAGTCATGGAGAGAGAAGAACTTTCAACCAGAAGTCGAACTAGCCATGCAAGTACATCATATCTTCATCCAACGGAGGAGAAAACGATTGCAACTTCAAAATGTGACACTCACGGAACCAGTAACAACTTTATTTTCGACAGCTTCAAGAACTGTGTACCCGGCGCTAAAAAATGCAAGTATCAATTCAATCAAGTACTCTGAAAATGATTAGCTGAAGGTTCTTTCATAGATAAATGGATCTTTTCCATAGTTTCATTTCCTGCTCCAGTTCCATTCTATCACTCACCATTTTACCTATGCATGCATGTATGTATGTATGTTTGTTTAGTTACAAAGGGCCCTATCTTGCACCCGGCGCAAATGACTTTATACACTGATGCATTTATCATTCCTATTTTGCACCCGCGCAAAGCGAGCTTTTTTCCTCCACAGACGCACATCGGTAAACTAGGAAATGAACTTGCGCTCCCTGGGCGGGTCGGCGCAAAAAGGAGGTGTGTTTCAGCACAAACAACCCCTGGTGCTTTTTTGCAGTTCCAGAAAACAATTGCACCAATGACCAGAAAAAAACTGGTGTAAAGTCAGTGGCGCGTTGCGCGTACATTCAGATGCTATTTTAAGCGCGCATGCTTGGCCATAATACAGAGTGTGAACAACACGAATGCACTGTAGATGATTCTCTCATCTACACAGATGCATTTTACTTTTTGGAAATGATAGATTATTATAAGGAAAAATATATAAACATGAGGGAAATCATTGTTGTGTCCATGATGATGGGAAAAATAGGCATAAAGCTTACACATTTACCCAAATTATTATATGCATGTTTAACCGAAGCTAATTTGGGTGGGTTTGTCCCATCCCCAATGTCCCTTCTCTTTCTTTTACGGCCCTGACGAGAACATTGATCTCCTCGGCTGTGAACCGATGCTGAAGCGCGCCTGGTAAATGCACCGTTAAAATAGAATTGCTCCATAGAACAAGCGCACCTCGTTCATCATGCTCTTAAAGGGAATGTGATATGACGCTCTTAAAGAGCATATTGCAGGTAAAAAAAAAATCGAAATTTATAGATAACCTTGTATGAAAATACCATATGAAAAGTTAATGCAGGATTTAAAATGTTTTAAAACAACATAAGGGCACTAATTTAGTAGATAAAGTGAGCGTTTCCTGGACTGCTCGTAAAAACGGCTTTTTTTTTCAACATCGCGTCATTTGACGTCATATCAGGGAGCCTCAGTCTCAGCTCAGTGAGAACAGGCTGGTGTTCAGTGAGAGCGCTCGTCAGTCAGTGTGCTTTCGTTAGTTTTTGCATTTTAATTTATCATCGTCATGGTAAATTATTGTGTTTGTGGAGATTGCAAAAACTCCTGCCTGTCAGGACTTCAAGATCGAGTCCACAAGTTTCCATTACAATAAAAGGAACGGTGCTATAGCCTATCTTTCGTTCCTGGTGCGGTTTGAGCAGGTGAAGAGACGGGATTTCTCTTCTCTTCTCTTCTCGGAAAACGCGGTCGTGTGTAGCGTTCACTTCAGATCAAATGATTATCATCCTGGCGATATGATGGAGTTCAACATGGTACGCCGAAGCAAGAATATTGATCGTCGTATACTACCAATGGCATCAAATATTGTTATATAGGTAACTTAGTCATGTTATGCCCTAAATAGAACTTGTAATTGAAAAACAAAATTGGTTGTTTAAATACTCAAATCTTTAATTTTCTGTTTATGTTATAACCTGAAAAAATATGTATTAAAAATGTACCCGAGTATAACATATGCTTTTAGTATAGAAATATACTCAAGTAAAGATTTATACATTTAATAGTATATAAATCTACCCTAAACATACTCATGTCTGCTGGCCTGTTATAGGATCATAATAATCTGTACAATATTGTGAGCACAGTGTATATCGTTAGTGAACTTGTATATCTATAAGCACATCTCTCACCCAAAAGACACCTGTCCTGTTCTCCACTGGTTCTCCTCACATCACAGCTCAATTTTTCTCTGACCGTTTTGTCTAACATTATCCTGGCCTGTCCCTGTTCTCTTTAGCATAGCAGGCTCATAACTTTATGGCTTGATCCGTCATACGAGTATTTCCTCAGCGTCCGAAATGATCCATTGTTTTCCTGTTGTGTGAATTGACGGCTCTCCCGCTCATTGCGTCACGCCCACCACGCCCATTTTCAGACGCGAAAGTAAAATTCTCTCACAAAAACGACTTCAGAAGCTTCTGTAACGTGTTTATACGTATATTTTAAAGAAAATCTAGTTCCTACATTGTTTTTCTATGCATTGACTCGTTGGGTCCTCTAACCTGCAATATGCCCTTTAATGGTTTGTTTCTGTTATGCCCAAACCACACCTATGAATAATGAAGCTACTTCAGACCAACCCCTTTTAAGCAACAGCGCCCAAGACCCGCCCACAAAGTTACTTACGCTTTGCACTTGCTACTTGCGTTTCAGATCGTTAAAATAGGGCCCAAAGTCTCTTTTACGATCTTGATATTGTTACATCCTCGAAGTTCTGTATATGCTAAGAAATTATTATTTTTCTGTGGCCATGGAAGATACCCTTTTCTTAAAATAAATGAATATTCAAAAGAGTTCGCTGGATGAACTAAAAATTATTTATCTACATGAAGTTAATCCAATTAACTTGACCCAAATGTTTATAATTAATCATAACAAGTTATTATTGATTATTAATCTTTAATAGAGCTAATTTGTTAGAGGTTTCACCACTCATCCAGATTGTATGACTATACTTTAGATTTAATATTAAAGCCATATCACAGTCACAATGTGTGTGTTGTGACGAAATATCAGAATATAGCAGGGATTCAGCTGTAGGTAAGGAATCAAATATAATAATTATGTGAAAAGAGACATTCAGCTTAAGAAGCTATTAAATCTTCATGTGAAGAGTTCAGATGCAAAAGCCTCTACGTGCCATTTGAAATTTTCTTCTAGAATGGTCATTTTTATCAAGCTTGTATATTTAAGTTCAGTGATTTCACTTAAATGGCAATGATAATTACCTATTAATTGTTATTTAAGTGAAATTACTGAACTTAAATATACAAGTTTGATAAAAATCATCATTAAAGAAGAAAATTTCAAACGGCATTTAGAGGCTTTTGCATCTGAACTCTTCATGTATGTTTATTGCTTACCACTCTCTCCACAAAAGTGTCATGGATAGATTCCTCAATGAACAGTCTCCCTGCTGCAATGCAGTTCTCTCCCTTATTAAAGAACACAGAGCTCATACCCTGTAGACAAGAAGTGTGTGGAGGGTACAAAACATGTCTGAGATCACAACATGACTTCGATAAACAAAGAATGTATTTTTAATATGATCATGGTACTGAGGTGAACAAACCATTCTGACAGCTTTGTCCAGATCACAATCATTAAAGATGATGAGAGGAGATTTCCCTCCTAGCTCAAGTGAAACCTTCTTCACATTGCTGACTGCACAGCTACAAGACAGACAAGCATTTTTAGCATTCCCAACTTTTATTTAAACCCTATTTGTAATTAACTTAAATGAAAGAAATGCTGTAAGCATACAAAAAAGTGTTTGTATAATTTTCAATTTGTGGCCCTAATGTGGCATCAAGACAAAATCTACAAAACTCTGAAAAGAAAAGAAGGAAACAGTCGCAACATTTTAAAAAGGGATGCTCATTCACCTTTTCATTATCTGTTTGCCAATCTCAGTGGAGCCGGTGAAGCCCAGTTTTCGAACATCAGGGTGGTCAGACAGCCGCTGACCAACCAGAGACCCTAAAATTGACATCAATAAATATTCGACTCATATTTGAGCAGATGGCCTTCAAAACAGCCAAATTCACAAAATATACTTCAGTATATGAACTTTGTTATGTATGGTTTGGTGTGTATATGCACCGGATCCTGGAAGTATGTTCACCACGCCCTTTGGAAACTTCGCCAGTGCAGTTAATTCGGCAAACTTGAGAGCAGTCAAAGGTGTGACCTAGAATTCAACACAGAAACACACTGCTTCATTTCTGTTCCAAACATTGTTTGGAATAAAGATGCCTTGTGCGTGTTTAACATTAACACCATTTTTTTTTTTACCTGTGCAGGTTTGAGCACCACGGTGTTTCCAGCTGCCAGGCAGGCTGCAGTCTTCCAGGCCAGCATCATTAATGGATAATTCCATGGAATGACAATGGCACACAAACTGAACATAAACAAGCAAGAGCTAAATATTCTTAGCATTCTATCCAGATATAAAAAATACATAGCAATTAAGGTGACTTTTCATGGTGAGGTTGGAGTTTGAGTATTCATTTTTATGGGGAGCGTTGATTTTACCCAATTGGCTCTTTCTTGGTGAAGGTAAGATTTCGATTAGGCCGAGCCTGGTTGATAGGAATAGTGCAACCCTGTGGAGAATAATTTTAGATCTTTCAGACACACACTGAATAGGTTCATTATTTGTATTTTTATTTATTTTTTAAAGGGAACATATCATGCAAAATCCACTTTTTCATCCCTTAAATGCATTTTGTTGTATATTTGGAGTGTTTATAAGTACAGAAAAGATGAAATTATTCTCTTCAGGTGCTTCGTTTATATCTTTATATTCTGTTT
Source organism: Pimephales promelas (assembly GCF_016745375.1). The sequence goes on from NW_024121555.1 coordinate 5,134,949, forward strand.
TGGTCATATTTTTCAACCTGTTTAGATTTTTCTGTTGTCTATTACGTTTCTTGAACCACAGCGTCACCGTATTTGCAGCGGAACTGCCAAATAAGGACATTGACTACCGGTCCAACACTTCGAGCAATCCGCCATTATTATTTCTCGCTCCGATTTTGTAGTCCGAGCTCAATGATGCAGAAGTTACGAGAGGGCAAGTCAAAATGTTCGGTTTTTGGATGTAGTGACCTGAAGCACTTCAAGGATTCCCACTTCAACAACCTTCGCCAGTATACAGAAGGGTTTGCCGATCGACTTCGTCTGAATGAGAGGTAAATTCCTTCTATCTTTGGAGACGACAAACAGACCATTTCGATAAGTTGTAAATATCGTTAATAAAAATAAAGTACTTCACTTTCTTAAAACACATGGTGGTCATGGTTTAGCAGTACCTTTGTCTTTCTTTGTTTTTGTTTTGAAGTAACGTTACACGTCTGCGGTATTATTGTTCTTGAGTTTCATCAATGGTCATTTAGCTGCTGTGTTTTTTGATGCTTTTCTAAACGTATCATATTATCAATACAGATTGTTTGTGTTAAGATTAGACCGTAGTCATTTATCTTGTCAGTGTGCTTGTTTTAACAAGAGAAATAGTCGACTTTCACTAATAACACAAAACAGTTAACTCACATACCAATACATCATGAAGAGGTTGTGCAGGTTCGTCGTCGTCTTTATCAACTCGCTCGCTCTGGCTCGAAGATGTAAGGCTTGATGGACAAATCTTCTGTTGTTGACATTTTATTAACGTGTGAATAAAAATGTTCTTTGAAGGTATCGTATATAATCGTATATCTCTAATCAAACTACAATAATGGCCGAACGTGGGGAGTTGAACTGACCGTGAACTCATCGACCTGGAGAACGGGCGGGGTATGACGCATCTCCGTTTTATTTAAAGGGGCCGCTTTAAAAACGGGTCGCTCAAAGACGCACATCAGAAAAGGGGTAGAAAAGGGGCTTGTGGAGCTATAATAATGAGGAATTCAGACCCAAGCATTGCAGTTATGTTTTATATAGACCACAACGGTATGATTTATATGTAAAAATGAATGATTTAAAAGCATGATATGTACCCTTTAAATCTTACTAACCCACAAGTTTTCCAAACCTGTATGAATTTATTTCTCCTGCTGAACACAAAAGAAAATATTTTGAAGAATATAGCTGCAAGCACCCATAAGGGGCCAAGCACAAAGGCGGCACGACAAGTCATTACTGCATGGCTTTCAGAGCATCAGACCAACTGCAACAATGAGCATATTAAGACCATTTCAGGCAAAATGCCTGAAAGATCAATTACAATCACTATGATGTTTGGTTTATCATTTTTGACGAATAGGTGGCACTGTGACCAATTTGATGTGGTGTGGTCAGAGTAATGCCTTGTTCACACTACATGATTTTAAAACGTCAAGCTGAACTGTGCGGTTCACACTACATAACTTGCTCTCAGTGAAATCAGGAGTGTTCAAATTGTTGAGCTGTTCACACCACACAACACAACGTGATTGATTCGCAACAGGAGGTAACGCACTACACGAGCTGACAACAACTCTGTCACCCAACGATTCTATCTTGTCTACAAACTACGTTTTGTCACGAAAAATCACGCGATAAGACGAACCGGAAATGACGCAAAACAGCACGTCCGTCAATACCCAGCGAAGAAGAGAAGAACACAACACGCAAATATGGACGTCAGACAGAAACAATAGGTTACTATCGTAACCCCGGTTCTCTGAAACATCGAGTGGAGAGATCCACCAGCTTTGCCCCGCTTGCCGCACGAGAAGCGAATATACTTACTGAGGAATAGCAGCGCGCCCAGATGTTATATGCCCGTGGGTGAGGGGTGTGGCCTCATTGGGCATTGGCCGCGCGCTTCTGTCTGTCTAGCCAGACTTGGTGCAATTGGATGCTTCTGCAGAGGTCAGGTACGGATGCCCTTCCCATAGGTGGATCTCTCCACTCGATGTTTCAGAGAACCGGGGTTACGATAGTAACCTATTGTTCTCTTTCATCATCTCGTGTTCGAGATCCACCTATGGGAGAGACATGGACAGCTCCCCGATTGCCCAATACACTCACAGTGAGGTTCTGGAGCCAGAGAAGGACGGTCACCTCGGGGAGGCGGTGCCTGACACGTCCCTTAATCATGAGCCTGCGAAGGTGAAACCACACCTAACTAATGTGGACAAGCAGGACATGAAATACGCATGGGACACATGCGAGATAGTAACCCCAACCCACAAAGACATAATCTATACCCGAAAGGGGGAGTGATTGGTGATTGGTGACAGGAATGAACATGGCCAGTCAGCCCATTCACTCCTAATGGTTATATATACCAACAGGGTTACAGGGAGGGGCTAAGACGACCCCACCCCTAGAACCGAATGTGCTACCGAGGTACTGGTGACATCCAGCCGGTAGGTATGAGGAGAAGCCCAACTGGCAGCGGAGCAGATGTCCTGCAGTGACACTCCCCTAAACAGAGCCCAAGAGGTGGCTAAACCTCTTGTGGAATGAGCTCTGATGCCCCTAGGGGGCTGCACTCCCTTTGCTTTGTAAGCCATGGTAATAGCATCCACAACCCAATGTGAGAGGCGTTGCTTCGAAATTGGACTCCCTAAGTGAGGGGGAGCCCATGAAACAAAGAGCTGGTCGCTCTTCCGGAAAGCATTCGTCCTCGTCATATATGCCTGTAAGGCACGGACTGGACACAGAGCGTTCAGCCTCTGATCCTCTAGAGAGGTAAAAGGTGGAGGGTGAAAAGCGGACAGCTCCAACACCTCCGAAGTGAACGCAGGGAAGCACTTCGGCATGAAGGCCGGGTTAGGCTTAAGGAAGACCTTATCTCCACTAAGAGAGAACTTAGAGCACGAGGGATGAACCGAGAGTGCATGTAGCTCACTGACACGTTTAGCAGATGCCAAGGCCAAAAGCAAAACTGTCTTGAGAGACAGCAGCTTAAGGGATATACTATCCAAAGGCTCAAAAGGGTGTTGAGACAGAGCTTCCAGCACCATGGAGAGGTCCCACTCCGGGACAGTTCTCCTGACGACTGGCAAAGAGCGGCGTGCACCCTTCATAAATCTGCGGATTAGAGGGTGCTGACCGACGGTCGAGCCCTCAAAACCCACATGACAGGCTGAAATAGCAGCCAAGTAGACCTTAATGGTGGAAAAGGACCTGCCTTTATCCATGAGGTTTTGAAGGAAACACAAAATATCAGGAACTGAACACTGATAAGATGTGATACCGCGCCCATCACACCACCCCTCGAACACTTGCCACTTACAGCCATATAAGGACCGTGTCGAGACGGCCCTGGCATTCTGAATAGTGGTGACCACACGCGGCAAAAGCCCAAGTGCGTTCAGGTTCGTCCTCTCACGGGCCAGGCCCAGAGAGCCACCCTGTCCGGGTGGGGGTGGTAAATCTCCCCGTTGGCTTGGGATAATAGATCCGTGCGAACGGGAAGGCACAATGGCTCGGCGTATAACAGAGGGATTATCTCCGCCAGCCACGGTGCTTTGGGCCATCTGGGTGCTATCAGAATGAGAGACAGGCCCTGCCCTCTCACCCTGGCCAATGTGGGAATTATCAGGCACAGGGGAGGAAAAGCATACAGGAGCACTCTCGGCCATGGGTGGGCCAGTGCGTCTACCCCGAGGGGCGCGTCCATGTCCCTTAGAGAGAAGAACATAGGACAATGGCAGTTTTCGCGCGAGGCGAATAGATCTACGCTCGCCCGTCCGAATCTCATCCATAGCATTTCCACTATCTGCGGATGAAGACGCCAATCCCCGTAGATTGGGTTTCCCCTTGACAGCAGATCTGCGCCGATGTTCAGAATGCCTGGGACGTGAGTCGCGCGTAGCGACAAGAAAACCCGTCTGCTCCACACCAAGAGCTTGTGAGCTAGAAGGTGAAGTTTCGACGAGCGCAAGCCGCCCTGACGGTTGATATATGCCACAGCCGTGGTATTGTCGCACCGTACCAGCACGTGATGTCCCTGCAGGCGAGGCAGAAAATGATTCAGAGCTTTCCAAATGGTCAAAAGCTCTAAATAATTTATATGTGCTGAACGTAGTCTGTTTGGCCACAGACCGTTCACCGTTCTGCCCTCCTGGGTGGCACCCCAGCCTGTTAAGGATGCATCTGTCGTCACCACTTTCCGCATCGTAACCGCCCCGAGAGGGGTTCCCCGTGCGTAAAAGTCTGCGTTCTTCCAATGGCGCAGAGCACGCACGCGCGCGTCACTGTAACCGAGCGGCAAAGGTCGTGAATCGGGCTGAAATGTAGCGACAAAACCCATTTCATGAACGCCCTCATCCTCAGGAGTCCTAATGGCACAACTTGGGTGGATGAAGCCATGAGACCCTGCATCCTGAGACATGTGCGATATTGCACTTTCGCCCCTTCTCTGAACTGTGACAGACAGCTCATTAGAGAGCGAACGCACTCCAGAGAGAGACGCGCTCGCATGGCAACCGAGTTCAACTCCAAACCCAGGAAAATGACATTCTGACTGGGCGTGAGATTGCTCTTGCCCACGTTCACTTGGAACCCGAGCGATGTGATGTGCGCGAGCACACGGCCGGTGTCCTGCAACACCTTCTCCTTCGATTCGGCTATGATGAGCCAATCGTCTATGTAAGTCAGGATTCTCAGACCTGTTATTCTCAGAGGCGTTAAGCCCGCCTCCGCGCACAGACAGAAAGACCGGGGACTCAAACTGAGTCCAAACGGAAGAACTGTGAATTCGTAACATATGCCCTGGTAGGCAAAACGAAGAAACTTCCTGTGCGGAGGATAAATGCTTATGTGAAAGAAAGCATCTTTCAGATCGACTGATGTGAACCAGTCGTTCTGTTTTATGGCACGGGCGAGTGCGCCCTGTGTCAGCATTCTGAAATTGTATTTCCTCAAATGTTTGTTCAACACTCGAAGGTCCAAGATAGGGCGGAGAGAGACGCCTTTCTTTGGAACCAGAAAATACCGGGAATAAAAACCCTGGTTCATCAGATTGGGGGGTACCACCTGAATCGCTCCCTTGTTTAAGAGAGATGAAATTTCTTCTTCCAGAATGTGAGAGGCTTTCTCTTCCGTGTGAGAAAAGAGAATGCCGTTGAAATGAGGGGGTTTTACTGCTAATTGCAATCTGTAACCCTGCATTATTGTACGCATAACCCACTCGGGAGCCGAAACGGTTCGCCAAGCCGCTTCGTGACTCGCGAGAGTCCCCGCTCGGGACAGAGCGGAGCTGTGTCTTGAGACCAACAGATTTATTTGTGATGCAATGGCGCCATCTCGTGGGCACACTAGAGGCGACATGCGGGGGTTCGGAGGGGATTCCTCTCTCTGCAGTGAGAAAGGTTCTCTCTGCGGAGAGAGGTTTTCCCTCCGAAACGAATTTGTTAGATTCGTTTTTATTTGTGTTTTGTGTGTTTTGTGCTGGGCAAACACTGGGGCCGAAGCCTTTATTGAAAGAGTGAGGGGAACAGAGTGAGGGCAGTGTGGTTTTGACACTGAACTTAACCTTCCTCTCACCAGAGGCCCCCTGAACGTGGGGGGAAAACACACATTCCTTGAACACACGGGCTGGGCAGTCTCGACAGGCGGCAAGCTGACCCATCCGCGGGACTCCCGGGGTCTTTTGGACGGGGGTCCTAGAAGGAGAGAGGAGTCCAAGGGGCTCGCGGCCCGTGAACGTGGACTGGAAGTAGCAGGTCTCCCAGACGTGAATTGGAATTAGCAGGTCTCCCAGCCGCGGCGGGAGCGGGCTTAACCCAGTGTTTGTTAGAGGGCGCTGGGTTATGATGTCGTGAAGGCGGTTTGTTTCGGGACTTTTCCTTGCCCTGGGGAAACTGACGTCCCGTGACCGGTGGGTTAGGCGAACGCACAGGGGGATTCTGGCGTGGACCTGACTTCCTCGGAAGGCAAAGTTTGAAAGCCTCATCCTCCTTTTTCTTGTCGTCGCACCGTTGTTGCATCAGTGCGACGGCGGGGCCGAAGAGAGCCCGGCCGGGCTCCACCGGCGCGCCCGCGATGCGCCGCTTCTCGCTGTCCGGGAGTCCCGACAGGTTCAGCCAGAGCGCGCGCTCTCCCACCACGGAGAGCGCCATGGAGCGCCCGCACGCTTGGACAGCCTGACGGGCGTTACGGAGGACGAGGTTGTTCACCGTGAGGATCTCCTTCCAAAGGATTTCGGAAGGATTACCTTTTTCTAGCTGTTGCCCTAATTCTTCGAGGATCTCCGCCTGGTAGGCGGAGAGGAGCGAAGAAACGTTAAGGGCCCTGACAGCCACAGACGAGGATTTATACGCTGCCTGGTGAACGGACGCAGCGAAACAGTCCATTTTGTTGGGCAGGACTGGCTTAGGGGGGGCGAGCAGCCCACCCTGAGCGGGGTTAAGGTGCCTGGCGATAGAAGGCTCGACGGCGGGGGGGTCGCCCATACCGTGAGCTGCCATGTCCTTAACTTCGAGTCCCGTGAGACCGTGTCTGAAGTCGAGCGGATCGCTCCAATAGTTCCTCATGTGCTTAGCGCACGCCGGGAGGATGGGGAAGAGTTGTTTCCTCGGGCCGGGAGGGGGTCCCAACACTTTCCCATCATAAATATCCCTCTCCTGGTCGGTGGCGCTCTGAGGTGCTGGCCATTCGATGTTGAGACGAGCGGCCGCTCGTTCACACACCTCCAGGAGGATGGCTTGAGGAAGAGCCGCGTGAGCGGTAATCTGGGGAACGACAGAGGGCGGAAGGCCTCCTCGTCCTCTGAAACCCCAAGAATGGCCGCATCCTCCTCTTCGCCAGAACCGGCCGGTTCGTGGGCGAGAGCGAGGTTATCCCGAAGATGTCCTCCTCGGGGAAGGCGGGATTGGGCTGGTCAGCCCAGACGAGCGACGAAGCGTCCCGAGAGGCCCTCGGTGGCGCGTCGTCATCACCGTGTCCCCCGTCGAGTCTGAGCCCGTGGGGCTGAGCTCGGAGCACTGTGTCACTGCTACCTTGAATCGACGTTTAAGCAGTTTCCTCGGCAGCAAGAGGCAGAAACTGCAGTTATCTGGGTTCTCAAGGGCTTCCCGAGCGTGCTTAGGACCCAAACAGACAACGCAAAGCTGGTGGAGGTCTTTAGCTGCGATAAGGGCTCCACACGCGCCGGGCAGGCCCGTGAAAAGCTATCCCCAGATGATGCCGTAGGCTTAGACAGAGACATAGCGAGGGAGAAATCCTGTGGCGAGCAGCCGTGTTGTAGAACGGTGAGAAAAAGCTCCGAATGCACAACAGCAGTTGAATTTAATCTGCCACGTCCGGTGGAGGCTGATCAGGCCGATATGTCCTCCTGTAGACACGAGGTGAGCAGAGTAAAAACTAACCGAGCTGAGAATTGCAGAGATCGCGAGAAGCGAATGACAACTGAGGAATAGCAGCGCGCCCAGATGTTATATGCCCGTGGGTGAGGGGTGTGGCCTCATTGGGCATTGGCCGCGCGCTTCTGTCTGTCTAGCCAGACTTGGTGCAATTGGATGCTTCTGCAGAGGTCAGGTACGGATGCCCTTCCCATAGGTGGATCTCGAACACGAGATGATGAAAGAGAACTAGTGTTTCAAACTGTTTGTGCGATGAATTGCTCTGAGAAAAAAATGCAAAAAAAGAAAAAGTAAGATTTACCTGGTGACCTCAACCCATGCCTTGCTCTGATTGGCTGGAGCTAATGACATCACTGAGGTTGAGTCGCGTGACAGCTCTGGATATCTAGCATGCTAGATATTTTTCTGGGCTCAGCGACGCGTCTGCAAGGCGTCTGCGAGCGTCTTTGATGCGTTGTTGGCTCTTTCATAATAACAGATTGGCAAGCGTTCATCGTCCGCTAATCCCCCGCGATTTGCACGCGATAACACCCTGACCTGTCGGCGAGCTCAACGGCGAGCTCAACAGCCTCAAGAATCATTTTGGCATCATGCCTCAACTTTGTTGTTTCGGTATACGAAAATGGTATCGCACCCCTACACGCAATAACTTTTTGTCGGCACGTTCTGGAGAGGATTCAGTTTCGATTTGGTTAAAATAAGACAAACGGCCAAGGAGGAGTTTGAAAAAGTAGGTTTTGAAAGAAACTCAAAAAGATGGACAAGAAGTTCGGTCAAATATTGCAAAATTGGTATCTATGTTCTTGGCATGACCCAAATAATCTATTACAGTTTTTTTCAGTCGCAAGCAAGCTTCTAACAAGCATTTGTCCAACAGTTGTCACACTTTCAAAACTCTTAACACAATTAGCACAGGCATCAATCTTTTGTGGCCATACCATTCACACATTTCATGTCGTTTTCAACAATATCCAGTCAGTGAACTTATTTCCACAATGCTTACATTTTCTTAACAGACAATACCTATACCTCCCAACAAAATTATGGATTGTTTTTGTAATATTTATAAATGTTCACACACACCATTCCAAAATAGCAAAAACAATATTACAAACCTTAGATACAGTATAAAAACGTCTGCTTCTGCAATGATATCAGTTCAAAAACAATATATCTTAGCTGATAATAAACAAAACAATTGAATAATTGACCTACGGCTTATTTAAGTTGGCTAAATTGGGCCAACCTCAGCTGTTTTCAGTCTGGCTTAGATTCAGTGTCAGGGGTTATTTTTTTCTATTACATTGACACTTATACAGTAAAAGGAGGACTTTACAGTGAAGAGTAATGTTTTTGGAAACAGAAAAAGACAAACACTGTAACGTCTGGACGAGAAAGAGTAAGAGCAAGGGGCCCAGGGAGAAGAGCAGGCCCAATGAGAGATGCAGTGAGAGGTGCAAGAGAAGTGAGAGATGCAGTGAGAGATGCAAGAGTAGTGAGAGATGCAGTGAGAGGTGAAAAAACTGAAAATTTGGTTTTTACTGGAATGCTTTTGAATGTGAACATTACTGTACGTGTGGACAGTTCCCAACCAAGAAATGTAGTGTTAAAAAGGTGGATTGCATGTTTTTTCATGCAAATACCCGTAAAACTGAAACCTCAAAGTCTATGTAGTTTTTGTAATGTCAACATAGCCAGTATATTGAAACCTGGTGTACTTTGATTGACT
>NW_024121555.1:5177830-5263185 GCF_016745375.1 Pimephales promelas
GCCATGGGTGGGCCAGTGCGTCTACCCCGAGGGGCGCGTCCATGTCCTTAGAGAGAAGAACATAGGACAATGGCAGTTTTCGCGCGAGGCGAATAGATCTACGCTCGCCCGTCCGAATCTCATCCATAGCATTTCCACTATCTGCGGATGAAGACGCCAATCCCCGTAGATTGGGTTTCCCCTCGACAGCAGATCTGCGCCGACGTTCAGAATGCCTGGGATGTGAGTCGCGCGTAGCGACAAGAAAACCCGTCTACTCCAGGTGAGCTAGAAGGTGAGTAGAACTTGTGAGCTAGAAGGTGAAGTTTCGACGAGCGCAAGCTGCCCTGGCGGTTGATATATATGCCACAGCCGTGGTATTGTCGCACCGTACCAGCACGTGATGTCCCTGCAGGCGAGGCAGAAAATGATTCAGAGCTTTCCAAATGGTTAAAGTCCCCGTGAACCGGAAGTTGCAAACGATATTTCTCCAGTGCTGTGACGTATTTCCAAGTGAAACGGAATATTGAACAGAGGGCAGGGTTTTACTCTAGCTCTTTCCTCCTCTCCATCTCTCGCTCATAGCAAACTAACGGTTTGAGGGGAGTGGTTAAGCGTTTCCCCACCCAAACTGTGAAACCTACGTCATCGGAAAAAGAAACCGTTCCAGTCCGGAAGTAACTTTTCAGATTTTGATTAAAGATTACTAAGGTAAAACATTTTTTTTAATATATATTCACTTGCACGGATTAATTGTTCACCACAAGACTAGTAATATGCGTTAACAAAGTAAATAGGTTCAATTTTGATTTCACGGGGACTTTAAAAGCTCTAAATAATTTATATGTGCTGAACGTAGTCTGTTTGGCCACAGACCGTTCACCGTTCTGCCCTCCTGGGTGGCACCCCAGCCTGTTAAGGATGCATCTGTCGTCACCACTTTCCGCATCGTAACCGCCCCGAGAGGGGTTCCCCATGCGTAAAAGTCTGCGTTCTTCCAATGGCGCAGGGCTGCAGAGCACGCGCGCGTCACTGTAACCGAGCGGCAAAGGTCGTGAATCGGGCTGAAATGTAGCGACAAAACCCATTTCATGAACGCCCTCATCCTCAGGAGTTCTAATGGCACAACTTGGGTGGATGAAGCCATGAGACCCTGCATCCTGAGACATGTGCGATATTGCACTTTCGCCCCTTCTCTGAACTGTGACAGACAGCTCATTAGAGAGCGAACGCGCTTTAGAGAGAGACGCGCTCGCATGGCAACCGAGTTCAACTCCAAACCCAGGAAATTGACATTCTGACTGGGCGTGAGATTGCTCTTGCCCACGTTCACTTGGAACCCGAACGATGTGATGTGTGCGAGCACACGGCCGGTGTCCTGCAACACCTTCTCCTTCGATTCGGCTATGATGAGCCAATCGTCTATGTAAGTCAGGATTCTCAGACCTGTTATTCTCAGAGGCGTTAAGCCCGCCTCCGCGCACAGACAGAAAGACCGGGGACTCAAACTGAGTCCAAATGGAAGAACTGTGAATTCGTAACATATGCCCTGGTAGGCAAAACGAAGAAACTTCCTGTGCGGAGGATAAATGCTTGTGAAAGAAAGCACCTTTCAGATCGACTGATGTGAACCAGTCGTTCTGTTTTATGGCACGGGCGAGTGCGCCCTGTGTCAGCATTCTGAAATTGTATTTCCTCAAATGTTTGTTCAACACTCGAAGGTCCAAGATAGGGCGGAGAGAGGCGCCTTTCTTTGGAACCAGAAAATACCGGGAATAAAAACCCTGGTTCATCAGATTGGGGGGTACCACCTGAATCGCTCCCTTGTTTAAGAGAGATGAAATTTCCTCTTCCAGAATGTGAGAGGCTTTCTCTTCCGTGTGAGAAAAGAGAATGCCGTTGAAATGAGGGGGTTTTACTGCGAATTGCAATCTGTAACCCTGCATTATTGTACGCATAACCCACTCGGGAGCCGAAACGGTTCGCCAAGCCGCTTCGTGACTCGCGAGTGTCCCCGCTCGGGACAGAGCGGAGCTGTGTCTTGAGACCAACAGATTTATTTGTGATGCAATGGCGCCATCTCGTGGGCACACTAGAGGCGACATGCGGGGGTTCGGAGGGGATTCCTCTCTCTGCAGTGAGAAAAGTTCTCTCTGCGGAGAGAGGTTTTCCCTCCGAAACGAATTTGTTAGATTCGTTTTTATTTGTGTTTTGTGTGTTTTGTGCTGGGCAAACACTGGCCGAAGCCAGTGGGGAAGCCAGGGCCGAAGCCTTTATTCAAAGAGTGAGGGGAACAGAGTGAGGGCAGTGTGGTATTGACACTGAACTTAACCTTCCTCTCACCAGAGGCCCCCTGAACGTGGGGGGAAAACACACATTCCTTGAACACACGGGCTGGGCAGTCTCGACAGGCGGCAAGCTGACCCATCCGCGGGACTCCCGGGGTCTTTTGGACGGGGGTCCTAGAAGGAGAGAGGAGTCCAAGGGGCTCGCGGCCCGTGAACGTGGACTGGAAGTCCCCATCGGCTGAACGTCAGGCATGCCGCTTGCGTTTCGTTTGGTCGGTGGGGTTGGAATTAGCAGGTCTCCCAGCCGCGGCCGCGGCGGGAGCGGGCTTAACCCAGTGTTTGTTAGAGGGCGCTGGGTTATGATGTCGTGAAGGCGGTTTGTTTCGGGACTTTTCCTTGCCCTGGGGAAACTGACGTCCCGTGACCGGTGGGTTAGGCGAACGCACAGGGGGATTCTGGCGTGGGCCTGACTTCCTCGGAAGGCAAAGTTTGAAAGCCTCATCCTCCTTCTTCTTGTCGTCGCACCGTTGTTGCATCAGTGCGACGGCGGGACCGAAGAGAGCCCGGCCGGGCTCCACCGGCGCGCCCGCGATGTGCCGCTTCTCGCTGTCCGGGAGTCCCGACAGGTTCAGCCAGAGCGCGCGCTCTCCCACCACGGAGAGCGCCATGGAGCGCCCGCACGCTTGGACAGCCTGACGGGCGTTATGGAGGACGAGGTCGTTCACCGTGAGGATCTCCTTCCAAAGGATTTCGGAAGGATTACCTTTTTCTAGCTGTTGCCCTAATTCTTCGAGGATCTCCGCCTGGCAGGCGGAGAGGAGCGAAGAAACGCTAAGGGCCCTGACAGCCACAGACGAGGATTTATACGCTGCCTGGTGAACGGACGCAGCAAAACGGTCCATTTTGTTGGGCAGGACTGGCTTAGGGGGGGGCGAGCAGCCCACCCTGAGCGGGTTAAGGTGCCTGGCGATAGAAGGCTCGACGGCGGGGGGGTCGCCCATACCGTGAGCTGCCATATCCTTAACTTCGAGTCCCGTGAGACCGTGTCTGAAGTCGAGCGGATCGCTCCAATAGTTCCTCATGTGCTTAGCGCACGCTGGGAGGATGGGGAAGAGTTGTTTCCTCGGGCCGGGAGGGGGTCCCAACACTTTCCCATCATAAATATCCCTCTTCTGGTCGGTGGCGCTCTGAGGTGCTGGCCATTCGATGTTGAGACGAGCGGCCGCTCGTTCACACACCTCCAGGAGGATGGCTTGAGGAAGAGCCGCGTGAGCGGTAATCTGGGGAACGACAGAGGGCGGGAAGGCCTCCTCGTCCTCTGAAACCCCAAGAATGGCCGCATCCTCCTCTTCGCCAGAACCGGCCCGTTCGTGGGCGAGAGCGAGGTTATCCCCGAAGATGTCCTCCTCGGGGAAGGCGGGATTGGGCTGGTCAGCCCAGACGAGCGACGAAGCGTCCCGAGAGGCCCTCGGTGGCGCGTCGTCATCACCGTGTCCCCCGTCCGAGTCTGAGCCCGTGGGGCTGAGCTCGGAGCACTGTGTCACTGCTACCTTGAATCGACGTTTAAGCAGTTTCCTAGGCAGTAAAAGGCAGAAACTGCAGTTATCTGGGTTCTCAAGGGCTTCCCGAGCGTGCTTAGGACCCAAACAGACAAAGCAAAGCTGGTGGAGGTCTTTTGCCGCGATAAGGGCTCCACACGCGGCCGGGCAGGCCCGTGAAAAGCTATCCCCAGATGATGCCGTAGGCTTAGACAGAGACATACCAGCGAGGGAGAAATCCGTGGCAAAAGGCCGTGATGTAGAACGGTGAGAAATAGCGAGAGCGTGGGCGGCTCCGAATGCACAGCAGCAGTTGAAATTAATCTGTCACGTCCGGTGGAGGCTGATCAGGCCGATATGTCTTCCTGTAGACACGAGGTGAGCAGAGTAAAAACTAACTGAGCTGAGATTGCAGAGATCGCGAGAAGCGAATGACAACTGAGGAATAGCAGCGCGCCCAGATGTTATATGCCCGTGGGTGAGGGGTGTGGCCTCATCGGGCATTGGCCGCGCGCTTCTGTCTGTCTAGCCAGACTTGGTGCAATTGGATGCTTCTGCAGAGGTCAGGTACGGATGCCCTTCCCATAGGTGGATCTCGAACACGAGATGATGAAAGAGAACACCTCTAAGCTCAAAATTAATCACATGACTGCACAGAGCTGAAAATTTCCGTTAAAATGACACATGGATTGTGAAAATTGGTTGAGGATTGAGAAAGTAATGATATTTATAACATCCTGAATAACATTAAAATAATATACATTAGTTACAATAGAAAGCATGTGATCGAAAATTCCTATTATTGACATGTTTTTGCTGTAATTTCCTCATTTTATCAGATATTTGCATGAAATTTGAACAGACGGTAGATTTTAGTTAATTCTATAAAATGAAACCATGAACATTTACTTTAGTTGGAATGGGCATTAGACCCTTCACGAAAAACAATAATAATTATTAAGCATTCATTCACATTTATACACATTTATTTTCAAAATACAAGCAAAGACAACTTTTTATTACTATTACTATTAATTGTGAATTCATATTTATACATGCTTAAATATGCAAATATACATTCATATTCATTCTTTTTTTTCTAACAATGAATGATCGGTACAAATATATACAGGATATCTGTGTGATGGTGCTGACTGAGTTGGTAACTTTGACAAGCTATTGTACAACCAAGTCATCCAAGATGATATCTGCTGCCATCGCATAGATTGACACATCAGTGTCATGTGCATCAAATTCATACCCCTCCCCACTCATGTCCCAATAGCCAACAGTGTATTTCTTGGTTTTTTTTGCCTTGAAAGTTTCAATTTTCCCATTGAAAATTACCCAGTTTCCACCCAAATCCCACGCATGACATATAATTGCTCCCACCCCTAATAGGCCACCCAACAACTCCTTGATCAAGCTAATTTTTTTTAGGGAGTTCTGGAAACACTTCCTCGATCTTGTCTGCACCTATTCTTCAATCTTTTTCTCTAACACTTTCCGTTCTTGTTCACTTCTCTATCTTTCTTTTGTGGCTTGACGTTTGTGCAATTCCTCCTGTGGCTCTCCTTGTTTCATCCTCCTCTTTCTTCTTTTCATAATTAGCTGTAAAGACATAACATCAAATATTAGTCTACATAATCTATAAGATTCAGGGAAATTAGACATAAATAGACTAATCAACATGGCTTGTTTTCCAAGATAATTCGGGTAAACTAGTAAACGAAATTAATACAGACAACACATTAGCATAACTTTTTGATCACATTTATAGATCCAATGAAATGCCACTTTTAAATTATATACACAGTTATGAATTGTAAGGATTTGATATATTCAGCTAGAGAAGTGATTCCCAAACAGGGGTATCCACATTGCTACATGGAAATATTTAATAATTTATTGGAAGTACTGAGAATATTTTATATATCTTGGAAAATGCAAGAAGAAAATTCCTGAGAATAATACATTTTCAAATTAAGGAGATTAAATAAAAAGATTTTCATTTCATAATCAGTTATGATGTAAACTAATGCTATTATTATGTCAGGAAAACCATGAGATGCATATTAAACTTACATAGCATCAGTAACAATTTCCAGGAGAACAACGTGAGAATTAGTTTTTTTTTTGTTTTGTTTTTTTAGAACGCTGCTAGTTTCTCTGACAGGACGTTCGCTAATCTCATCACAAATGTGACCAACAATATTTCCGCGATTTATTTAAATACATTCTCCACCATGGATTTCGATGAAACTTCGTCAGTACTGAGATAAAAGGTATATATTTATGTCCACCTACCTTTCATTAGTGTCCAAAAGCTTAGATGAGCCCACCGACCGGTTGAAAGCCACTCAAATGTCCCGTGAGTTGCGGTGATCTGAAAACACCTCAGGGCTGAAAGCTCGAAATGTCTAATGCTTCACGGGGTTGTACTCGTCGTAGTTACTATCGTATTCAGGAAAAACATATTCACACCAGGCGGCGAGGAGTGGATATTGCATGACACACATCTAAACAGTACCGCAGAGTTTGGAACAAATTATTGAGGCAGAATGTCCGCCGTGTGTGGTTGCTATGTCAACATACCTAGTATTTGTGGTGAAAAACTCTCCAATCAAGCAATGAAGCCGTCAAAACTGCAGCGGCACTTCACCAAACATCCAAATCACGGTGTGTTTGCTATTGTATTCTGAAACTGTTACTGTATAGGCCTAGTAGGCTGTGTTATGTATCCTGGTTGACTTTATTATTAGTTTTGCACATGCATCGCCACAGAGTTAACTATTTCTGACAGTACCGGACAGCCTCTGTCTCGTTCACTTCACGTCTTTGGGCGTCAGTGTCCAATTTACCTTCAATGAAATCTAACCTTAAGTGTAATTGAGAGAATTACTAAAAAATATTTAGCTACCTAAAAGTTAAAGGTTTTTTAATAAAACTCAAGAGATGTGTGAAATTTCAGGATTTATGAGTGATGTTAGTCTAGTAGAATTTTCTAAAAAATATTTTGCTACCTAAAAGTTAAAGATTTTTTGTCACGCATGCATGTCTATTTCCCTCATATTAAATATAAAAACGCATGTCGACTGTTTCCTTTGTCTGAACTCCTTTATTAATGGAGTATATAAACAGCCTTTTCAATAAATTAGTATTAAAATGCATTTTCTGAGAATTTTTTTTTCTTTCTGAGAACAAGTTTTTACTGCACATGTCGAAATTTGCGCTCTTTGGTCCATCAGTTCTTGGGTCACCATATATCGGAAAACATTTGGAATCGGTCAGACATAATTCTGACCAATTATTAAGTTTTCTGCGTATCAAATGCACGTAAAAACTAATTTTTGTATATAAATTGCATGCTAATGCACAATGCATGCTAATGCATAATCCTTATTGAATCCTTATGAAGTTAGGGGGCGGCCGGGGGTGGGGGTTCAAACATCTATGCACCTGCTAGTGAGTGAGTGCTATGTGAGTGGCTTTTGAAGTAGACCTAATTGAATGGGAGAAAAGAGAAACTTTTTGTGAACCGTTCTGAAAGTTTAAAAAGATTGGTATGCAAGGAGCCTTTGTTGCCCCCAAGTTCATTATATGCAAATAAATTATATCCTGTTACTGTTTTGCACAGTGATATGTTCCGAATCCAAACGATGCATCTTAAAATTGAGGTATTCAAATTGACAGCTGGTCCCTGGAAATTTTTTTATGAATATGCCGGCCCCTGGCACAAAAAAGGTTGGGAACCCCTGAGCTATCCGACCACAGAAAACACATGAAGTGACCCCCTTTGAATCCATCGTCTACTTTTGTGGAAAGCTGACTAGAGTTGTGTCGCTCGAGTTGTCTTCTCTGATACGGAGAACGGCGGCGAATAGCTACGAATCTGCCAGACATAGCCAGGCGAGCGTGAACGCGCATGATGTCACGGCCAGTCTCAGATTTGAGCCCGAATCCCTCTTATATATTTCACTGTACAGGATTATAGAGGCGATCGCAGTGATCAAAGAAGGGCTCATTCAGCTCATCAGGCGATTGTTTAAGCATGTATGGGTTAGAAAACGGCTATTTTTAACATGAAATGTTGCGCAATGCACCTTTAACAAAAATGGTTTCAAACAAAGCATCACAGTGTTTATTAATTGGATTTGCTTGTAAACGATTCACTGACCGCCATTCAAAAACATTTCTTATACTGCGTCCCAATTCGCATACTATCCGTCCTAAATAGTTTTCGAAAATAGAATTAGTACGTCCCAAATCGTAGTATGTTGAAATGAGTGTTTCAAAGATACCTGGCTGGTTACTTTTTCCAGTCAGAATCCAAAGTGTAGAACGATGCACACTCTAACGGCTGATATTGCCCACAAACCATTGCGCCCTTTAGGCCGCCGGGTTAGGGAAGGGGTCCCCGGACGGCCTAAAGCGCGGTCGGTGGTAGGAGGTTAGCTGACCCGCAAGCGGCGCCCCTTAGGCGATTTTTCGGGGCCGACGGGGCCCCGCCCACTGGCCACGAACGGCCTATCTGTCCCCCTGACCGCCTACATGACCGCGAACCGCCTATTCGTCCCCCTGACTGCTTATGTGACCACGAACGGCCTATTCGTCCCCCTGACCGCCTATGTGACCGTGAACCGCCTATTCGTCCCCCTGACCGCCTACGTGACCGCGAACCGCCTATCCGTCCCCCTGACCGCCTATGTGAATGCGCACGGCCTATTCGTCCCCCTGACCGCCTATGTGACCACGAAAGGCCTACGCGTCCACCGCCAATCTAGGTGACGGCCCGGGGACCCGAGCACTGACCACGAACTGCCTATTCGTCCCCCCGAATGCCTATGTGACCACGAACGGCCTATTCATCCCCCTGACCGCCTTTGTGACCACGAACTGCCTATTCGTCCCCCTGACCGCCTATGTGACCACGAAAGGCCCACGCGTCCACCGCCAATCTAGGTGATGGCCCGGGGCCCGGGGCCCCGACCACTGACCACGAGCTGCCTATTCGTCCCCCTATCCGCCTATGTGACCACGAACGGCCTATTCGTCCCCCTGACCGCCTATGTGACTAAGAAAGGCCTACGCGTCCACCGCCAATCTAGGTGACGGCCCGGGGACCCGACCACTGACCACGAACTGCCTATTCGTCCCCCTGAACGCCTATGTGACCACGAACGGCCTATTCGTCCCCCTGACGGCCTATGAGACCACGTCCCGTCAAATAAGTTACAGGTGGAATGCTGTTTTACGTTTTGAAGTCATGACTGATAAAAATGCATAAAAATAATTAAATATCGATTTTACGTCAATCCCTGGGCCCCCCTGAGCGATCTGCAACTTTCAGAACCCCGAAATTCCACTGTCCACGAACGGCCTAAATTTTTGAATGGGATAAGTTGCAGGTGGGACGTCCAGATCTCAGCCTCTGGACAGAATTTGGATATGAGACCTGCGCTCCTGCATTTCTCTGGACATGCCCTATCCATGGTGTGAATTTGGAAGAGATTGGAGAAACTTGAAAATTCGACCCAAAAAAACTCAAAGGGTTTTTAAAAAATTTTCAAGTTTCTCCAAACTCCCTGAAATTCACTGCACTGCCTGAGCACGTCCAGATGAGCGCAGGAGCGCAGGTTTCAGCTCCGAATTCTGTCCAGAGGCTGAGATCTGGACGTCCCACCTGCAACTTATCCCATTCAAAAATGTAGGCCGTTCGTGGACAGTGGAGTCCCGGTGTTCTGAAGGCTGCAAATCGCTCAGGGGGGCCCAGGGATTGACGTAAAATCGATATTTAATCATTTTTATTCACTTTTGTCAGTCATGACTCCAAAATGTAAAACAGCATCCCACCTGCAACTCATTTGACATGACCTCTTTAGGCTGTTCATGGTCAATGCACTTTTAGGTCATAATTCGTGATTGTTAATGTTTTATCACTTAAAACATGCCATGCAGTGCACAGGAAATACAATCAGACGTGTTGGGGTACTTTACAGTCCGCAATGATGCATGACATTCCTTGAAATGACACGTCCACGGACAGCTTACAGGGACCCTGTCAAATAAGTTGCAGGTGGGCACAAAAGAGACCCAATGGGACTACATATTGTGCCCACGTGCAACTTATTTGACAGGATCCCTGTTGGCTGTCTGTGGACAGTCCATTTTTAGGCTAATAACACACAATCAATGGCTGTACTGTACATCAGTGTGTTGTATTGTGATGCCTGTGAGCAGTGAACCACATATAACCGCTGTATTTACGGAATACGAGCTTTTAATGTGCTGTCCACAAACAGCCTATAGGGACCCTGTCAAATAAGCTGAGACAGTCAAAGAGACAGTCAAAACCATAGTTTGAACAATTTTTTTTTTATTTAAACATGATTGAACTACTTTAATTAAGTATATTTATAAAATCACATGATTACAGAACAGAAAAGTAGAGTAAAAATAAAGGGAATGAACAGAACACAGAATAGAACAAAATAAAATGTGGATTAATATAAATATAAAACTATAACATCAAATATTTAAAATATATAAAGTAATAAATTAAACAAATTAAACAATTGACTGAAGTCGACAGTGGTGAGGTCTGTGTCCCCTTGGCAAATGAAAAAAAAAGGAAAGTGGAAACAAAGAACAACAATTCATTAAACAAAATAATAACACAACAACAAAACTTGGATGTAAACTTATGACCTATTGCTTACCTCGTGGCCCCGAATAAAATTGCTCACGCTGTTTCTCATGTTGTTCAATTTGATTGAACAAATCGTCTAAGAACAAGAAAAAAAATAAATTATTTTTGTATGTATATATTTATATGTTAATGTCCTATTCATGAAAAAATAAACAACACAGTACAAGTTTAAACAATTGTTCACCTGATACCTACCAAATGCCTGCAACTCCTCTTCTGGCTCACTTGCCATTAGGGCTGGGTATCGATTCACATTTCAATTTCGATTCAATTTCGATTCACAAGCTCTCAGTTCGATTCGATTTCGATTCTCGATTCAATTTTCGATTTCGATTCCTGATTTGATTCTCGATTCGACTATAATGAAGATGTAATATAAATCCTATATTTACTAGTGGTTAATTAATACAAGGAAATTAAGAGCCATAAACCTGTATATAAAACTCTTTTTATTTACTAAATGCATACAAAGAATAAACAGGATTTTGATGCAATATGCAAAAAAAAGTCAGAACAATCGCACAGCTTGATCAAACAGTATCATGTTATTTTATGTTTAAGATAGATATAGATAAATAAATATATAAATATTTAGACATTTTTTTTACATTGATCTTACCTAAATGGTAATGTAATTTTTTGTTTATTTTTGTTTTAAGAGTTTATGTATGGAAGCTTGATTTCAATCTTTGAATTAAATTGAAAAAAGTAGCACAAATAAATGCAATAGAATAAAGACACAAATTAAGAGACATTTTGGGGTAGTTTTTTGGGTATGTCAGAAATACTACAGAAACTGACTGAAGTAATCCAATGTAAAATAACACTGGATAGTCTTTTTAGTCCAGACTGAATTAAATACAAAGGCTATTAATTCTGATTGCTTACAATTAATACTATATTCTGTTGTTATGACAACAGAATTATTGACTGACACAAATGGCTGCGTTCACTTTAAGAACTAGTGTGTGAATCCATTACTGTTTCATTAACTTTCTGTTACACGCGTTTAATGCTAATTTAAGACATTACCGTCTGTCTTTAGGAGGTTACTCACCAAGACCAGAGTTTTGACATAATGTCGCGTGTTTTAACTGTTAAAGTGATATAATCCAGGGATAAAACTTTTGTTTCTGGCGAGCTGTTTGTGAGGCAGATTTAGGCTGTAACGTTACTGTGCACGCAGTGAAAGACATCTCTGAGAGTGCGCGAGCACGGGATAGTTTAACATTGCTTGTAAAACTTAAAAAGACGTGAAAATGACAAACGTTAGTTACGATCATAGGTTACGATGCAATGCTAATGCAATGCAATATTCATTGTTAAGTGAATATTCCGTCATGTCCCGACTCCTAAACGCGTGTGTGTATCGACAGCTGCAGCGCTTGGCGCTTGCCTAGTGCAGAGAGACGAGAAGATGCAGCACAGCGTCCGCGAGCCCTTTATATGGAAAAAATCGATTCCGGCCGTTGAGATTTTGAATCGAACACATTTTAAAAAACGATTAATCGAAAAATCGATTTTTTTGCCCAGCCCTACTTGCCATCAGTAGCTCTATAATGAGAGAAAAAACAAACAGATATTAATGTATTGCTATTGTATAAACAATATAGCATAATTACATGTTGATCACTTACCCAGAAAGCTTGGAGCTGCCTCCATTTCAAAATCTTCTACAATAAACACACACAAGACTCAATAGTTTGTTCAACATCTTGTAAAAAATGTCATATTCCCATTGCAAAAAAAAAAATCATTCAAAACCTATCCAGCAGTTGAAGACATTCAGATTGAACAGCCACAGGGCTCTGAGCCGAAAACTTGCGAATGGTGAGTCTGTTCCACGTGACTGGTATCGCATCTCTCCGTAGGCACAGCGGTCTTCGGAGAGTATTGATCAGCCAAGGCCTTCATGAGAAATTCTGCTCCTTAGACTGGTGCCATTTATCCCGCAGATCACCAATCCACCGACGTGAAATAACAACTATGCAAATCACGAGACGATCTCTCACTGGTTCAAGTTCAAGGCTTTCAAGTCGTTTTTGGTATTTTTGGTAGGTGCTTCCAGCAGCCACTGTTAATGTCTCCTCTACAAGATTAAACTTCATTCAGGTAAGTATTTCTCCGTTGCTTCCTACGGCTGAGTTGAAATTGGCGTCTACGATGACGTGGCGTGTTCTGATCATTACGGCTGATCTGCGGTCTGCAGAGGGGCCGGATACCTCGCATCAATGCTCGTAACAAGTGTAAGCAAAGCTTCGCGTTACTGATTCCACAGTTATGTGGTTATTTAATTATATCAGCTTTTTCAATACCATGCTCTGTTTGCTAATACCCACTAAAAAAAAAAAAAAAAAAAAATGTGTTCATTATAATTCAAATAAAAGTGCTTAAGACCTTCATGCATACAGGGTTGCGCTTCTTAAATGTACGTTCGCTTTCTCACCAGAGTTCGGTCGCGCGTGTATATAAAATAAAAACCAAAAGCACGTTGTCATTGTCCTTTATGCATACTCCGCAGTGGACTAGGATGGCAATAATTTACATATTACTAGCGTAATAGTAATTTCACAAACAACTATTTCACCTATTAGGCTACTTTAAATTCATAAGTCACGTTATACTTAAAATATATATAAACAACATTGGAAATGTGTTCATCTAAAACTCAACTTTCTGGCGGCTACTTAATCTACTAATATGCATTATAGGAATCATTTATGTGAGGGGCATTTTCACATTAACGTACAGAGAAACCCAGACTAAAAGGAACAAGGAGTTGTGTGGCGCTGTTCAAAGTTACATACTTGCCCAAAAAACTGCCAACTCCATAATCATATTAGTATACCAGACTAACCAGTGAAGGAGACTCGAGTGACATTGTCTTAGTCAACTGCGCGAATTTCATGTCTACGCACCATTTATTCAAGAATCTCAACTGTCGTGGCCAGCGTCTTCCAGCTATGTATGGGGTATTTCTGCAAAGAGCAACTTGGGAGCCATGGCAGACATTTGCCGTACACCTGAGAAAAAGATTCCACGGTCAAGAGTCAACAGATGAATTATCACTTGGATTCCTCTTTCACATCCTGATTATGGCTCGCGGTTTCTTTCTTTTATACAATTGTGAAATTTAAATGTAATATTCCTTCCATTCGTAGTTTGCTCGCAGGCATTCAAATTCACGCAAGTATTTTAATCCTAATTTTTCAAGTCTGTTCCCCGTTACTTCTCTTTGTTTGCTTAACACACACACATATATATATATAATAATAAAAAAAAAGAATAATAATAAAAAAAAATAATAATAATAATAATGTGTATAATTGTGCCTCCTTTCTTTCGCAGGAATCGGATATGCACGGGTATGCTGGGTTTTACTCAGAATGCCTCAAAATAATTGAGTAGTAATGATCATTCGAGGGTGAGTAAGCATCTTGTTTTGCCTCCACATTTGGATGTGGTAGGGCTGCTGCTTCCGGCACAGGGATCGGAATTTCAACAGCTCGGTGCAGCTTCGATTACCATCACCGACATTTAACTTTTTCACTTGTTCAACTGGAATCGCATAAGATGGAGTCTCAGGAAGTGTCAACATAGTCAACATTCCAGATGGTTGTTGATGGATTATGTAGCTCATGCGTAGTTATCTCTAGTCACCGGTTAGGGTTTTCTGTTTCGATATTCTATATATCATGTCCTTCTGGCAGGATCAATTATATTTAGGCTGTGATGAACTAACCCAGGAGGAATGTCACTAGCTCCTCCCAGCACTGTTGTATTCTTTAAAGCAATTTTTAAATGAATTCTTCCACTGTTTGAACTTTGAGTGTTCAACCTTGCAGATGTCGGTTATGCTTAAAACAGCAGCATTACACTCAAAGTCAGAAAGCAAAATCCACTCAACCCCTTTTGACTGTGTCTGTCTGCAGTGGTCCCTTCTTATCGTTATCAGATTATAGCTGCCTGTTCCAGCATTCAAGGCTCATTCCAGGTGCTAAATACTCCAGATTTTCCCCATGGTCTTTTCTAATTTCATTCCTCATCTAATTCCATCCTCAAAGAGTGACTTTAAAGGCTTTGTATCACATTATCAATTTATAAATTGGGATTAAATTCTGTCCCTTCTCATCCGCGATCAAATTACTATCTATCATAACTAACAGAGCACTACTCTTAACCTGGTTCAGGATTCGTCAGTTTTGTCCTCTATAGCTGCAGTCTATCTCCCTCCCAGTATACTGGTCATCCTTCAGGATCTGGGCAGCCACTACAGCAGCTGATCGTGGCGTTCCACTTCAGTTATTAAGATCCTGGACAGATGGTCTTCCTCTGCAGCGGAGCTATATAAGACCCGATCTAAAGATCATTCTCGAAGCCCAGCAAGCATTGCAGTAACGATTCAGGTAAATTCCTATGCAATTACTGGTGGTGGTGTATGCTTTATCTATCTGGTGATAGTTTCAGCTCGAATAATTCACCTTGCGCCATCACTGGCTATATGGTCCTTAGGGGGCTGGCTTCGTGCAGCCTAGTGGCTTTTCTAGGCACGTTTAGTTATGCACTGCTCTAGCAGCCTAGCGGCTCAGCGAACCTAGTCTATGCGTCGATTAACATGACCTTATCTCTGTATGGTTCTGCGTGGCCTCGTCTCCGTGGGGCTCAGCGCAGCCTCGTTTCCGTGGGGCTCAGCGAGGCCCTGTCTATGTGGCTCAGCGTGGCCCTGTCTATGTGGCTCAGCGTGGCCAGTCTCTGTGGGGCTCAGCGCGGCCTCGTCTCTGTGGGGCTCAGCGCGGCCTCGTCTCTGTGGGGCCTCGTCTCTGTGGGGCTCAGCGCGGCCTCGTCTCTGTGGGGCCTCGTCTCTGTGGGGCCTCGTCTCTGTGGGGCTCAGCGCGGCCTCGTCTCTGTGGGGCCTCGTCTCTGTGGCTCAGCGCGGCCTCGTCTCTGTGGGGCTCAGCGCGGCCTCGTCTCTGTGGGGCTCAGCGCGGCCTGTATGTGGCTCAGCGTGGCCTGTATGTGGCTCAGCGTGGCCTGTCTATGTGGCTCATCGTGGCCTGTCTATGTGGCTCAGCGTGGCCTCGTCTATGTGGCTCCACGCGGCCCTGTCTATGTGGCTCCGCGCGGCCCTGTCTATGAGGCTCAGCGTGGCCCTGTCTATGTGGCTCAGCGTGGCCTTGTCTATGTGGCTCAGCGTGGCCCTGTCTATGTGGCTCAGCGTGGCCTTGTCTATGTGGCTCAGCGTGGCCTGTCTATGTGGCTCAGCGTGGCCTCGTCTATGTGGCTCCGCGCGGCCCTGTCTATGTGGCTCCGCGCGGCCTGTCTATGAGGCTCAGCGTGGCCCTGTCTATGTGGCTCAGCGTGGCCTTGTCTATGTGGCTCAGCGTGGCCTTGTTTATGTGGCTCAGCGTGGCCCTGTCTATGTGGCTCAGCGTGGCCCTGTCTATGTGGCTCAGCGTGGCCTGTCTATGTGGCTCAGCGTGGCCTTGTTTATGTGGCTCAGCGTGGCCTTGTCTATGTGGCTCAGCGTGGCCTTGTCTATGTGGCTCAGCGTGGCCTTGTCTATGTGGCTCAGCGTGGCCCTGTCTATGTGGCTCAGCGTGGCCCTGTCTATGTGGCTCAGCGTGGCCTTGTTTATGTGGCTCAGCGTGGCCCTGTCTATGTGGCTCAGCGTGCCCTGTCTATGTGGCTCAGCGTGGCCCTGTCTATGTGGCTCAGCGTGGCCCTGTCTATGTGGCTCAGCGTGGCCCTGTCTATGTGGCTCAGCGTGGCCTTGTCTATGTGGCTCAGCGTGGCCCTGTCTATGTGGCTCAGCGTGGCCTTGTCTATGTGGCTCAGCGTGGCCTTGTCTATGTGGCTCAGCGTGGCCCTGTCTATGTGGCTCAGCGTGGCCCTGTCTATGTGGCTCAGCGTGGCCTTGTTTATGTGGCTGAGCGTGGCCTTGTCTATGTGGCTCAGCGTGGCCTTGTCTATGTGGCTCAGCGTGGCCCTGTCTATGTGGCTCAGCGTGGCCCTGTCTATGTGGCTCAGCGTGGCCTTGTTTATGTGGCTCAGCGTGGCCCTGTCTATGTGGCTCAGCGTGGCCTCGTCTATGTGGCTCCGCGCGGCCCTGTCTATGTGGCTCCGCGCGCCCTGTCTATGAGGCTCAGCGTGGCCCTGTCTATGCGGCTCAGCGTGGCCCTGTCTATGCGGCTCAGCGTGGCCCTGTCTATGTGGCTCAGCGTGGCCTTGTTTATGTGGCTCAGCGTGGCCCTGTCTATGTGGCTCAGCGTGGCCCTGTCTATGTGGTTCAGCGTGGCCTTGTTTATGTGGCTCAGCGTGGCCCTGTCTATGTGGCTCAGCGTGGCCCTGTCTATGTGGCTCAGCGTGGCCCTGTCTATGTGGCTCAGCGTGGCCTTGTTTATGTGGCTCAGCGTGGCCTTGTTTATGTGGCTCAGCGTGGCCCTGTCTATGTGGCTCAGCGTGGCCCTGTCTATGTGGCTCAGCGTGGCCCTGTCTATGTGGCTCAGCGTGGCCTTGTTTATGTGGCTCAGCGTGGCCCTGTTATGTGGCTCAGCGTGGCCTTGTTTATGTGGCTCAGCGTGGCCTTGTTTATGTGGCTCAGCGTGGCCCTGTCTATGTGGCTCAGCGTGGCCCTGTCTATGTGGCTCAGCGTGGCCTTGTTTATATTAAATAAATAAGTGATAAATTAATTTTAAGCGTGAGTAAATGCGTAAATGTCTCATGTAATTCAGCAGCAGAAAAGTATCTTCATATTAAGTTAAGCATGCTCGACTGTAGATCGTAAAGTTCCGTTCCCACTGCAATATCGATGGAACTCTACTATCCATGGAAATCGATATACCCATGTTGACTACCTGTTTGCTAACTCTTTTTCTTCTTCTATTTTAGGAACCACATAACATACTCCTGGCGGGTATACTTTTATTTCATGTTCTTTGGGGGTGGGCTTCGTCCAGTGGAATTATTCTTCCACTCATTTTTGGGGGTCGGCTGCGCCCCTGCCTTCATCTTCAGGCAGGATATGCAGAATCCATACCCTCGGATCGCGAGTTACGGACGGGGCCTACGCCAAAGAACTTTATTGCATATATGGCTTGCTGGGCTGTTAATAAAATGTTTTATCGTACAGTATCTTATCTCCCGAGTCTTTCTGGTAGAACTTACTTCAGCTGCTTGCTTACCGTCTTCGACGTGTAAAACACACGGTCGGTCGGTGACGAGTCTGACGACGCAGCAGGGTGAAGCCGGGGTGCTGCCGCTGCACTCGGGGTCTTTCACGGACACGGATGAAAGTGATCGCGAGCCAAAATATTTTGTTAATTTTGGAAGTTTTGCATTCCTTTTCAGTTTTTCGAGTCTGTTTTTCCTTTTTTGTGCACCACTGTCACTTTTCTTCATGTTTTTTGCACTCGAGTGGTTTACCCATGTTCTATCTACATCAAAGCAATGAGCATAAAGAGAAGAGGGGTTTCCGAACATTATGGAGCAAATTGTATAGTTAATTTGATTGGGCGGTGAATTATATCAGTAAGGCACATTTTCCAATAACTTCTTTTTATTGTATTATGCACAAATTAACCTCCTATGATTTGACAATCTCATTTTCTCCAGCCAATCACGGGCCCCCTAATCCCACGGGCTCTGGGGCTTCAGCCCCACCTAGCCCTTACGTTAATCCGGCCCTGCATACAGTTGACAAATATGAATGTGGTGGTTGACAGATTAAATGATTTTTTTGTAAATGTGGGCCCTAAACTGGCCAAAGATATAAAGCACACAGGGATTAAATACTCTGTGATGGATCAAGTGGATAGGAATCCACACTAATTTTTTTGGGAACTGTAGAAGGCAAAGAAATTATAGAGATCGTAAGTAAATGTACGAATAAAACGTCAAATGATTGTGATGACATTGATATGTCACTAGTAAAAAAAGTAATAGATGGAATTGTAGATCCATTAACATATATATATAATTTATCATTTAAAACAGGAGTATTTCCTGAAAAGATGAAGGTGGCAAAAGTCATCCCCTTGTATAAAACAGGTGATTCACATGTTTTTAATAATTATAGACCAATATCCCTGCTTTCTCAGTTCTCAAAAATACTCGAAAAATTATTTACTAAAAGGATAGATAATTTCATAGATAAAAACAATTTATTAATGGACAGCCAGTATGGATTCAGATCTGGTATATCAACGTCTATGGCACTAATTGAGTTAGTAGATAGATTAACAAATTGTATTGAAAATAAAAAATATGCTGTAGGGATTTTTATTGATTTAAAGAAAGCTTTTGATACCGTTGACCATGAAATTATGTTAACAAAAATTGAAAGGTATGGCATGAGAGGTGTGGCCTACAATTGGATAAAAAATTATTTGGATAATAGGAGTCAGTTTGTACAAATGGGCAATCACCGGTCAGTAAGCCTCAGTATTTCCTGTGGTGTCCCACAGGGATCAGTTTTAGGCCCCAAACTGTTTATTCTTTATTTAAATGATATTTTCAAAGTATCAAATGTACTTAAATTCACTGTTTTTGCAGATGATACAAATGTTTTATGTTGTGGGGACAATCTGCAACAGATGATGGAAATGGCAACATTCGAAATGGAGAAATTAAAACTTTGGTTTGATTCGAATAAATTATCCCTCAACTTAAACAAAACAAAATTTATGGTATTTGGGAATCGTAATATAAATATAGATGTTAGATTGGTAATTGATAACCAAATACTTGAAAGAGTTTATGATTGTAAGTTTCTGGGTGTTGTACTTGATCATAAATTGTGCTGGAAGCCCCACATCAAAAATGTGTGCATGAAGATGGCCAGGATTATTGGTATAATTGAGTAAAACCAGATACATATTGAACAAAAATACATTACATACTATGTACTGCACACTTATATTGCCATATATGTTATACTGTGTGGAAGTTTGGGGAAATACCTATAAAAGTAATTTACACAAAAAATGTGCATACTACAAAAAAGAGCAATCCGGATAATAAATCATACTGGGTATTATGAGCACACTAATCTTCTGTTTTTTAATTCACATTGCAAAAATTTATGGACATTGTTACATTTAAAACTGCGGGCAATTAATGTTTAAAGTCAAAGAAAATAATGTACCAAGTAACATAAGTACACTGTTTAATGAAAGAGATGGGGGTTATCATCTAAGAGGATATTGTATGTTCAAACAACCTCTTGTACGAACTGCTACTAAAAACATGTGTCTATCAGTTTGTGGGGTAACTACTGTATATGGAATGGACTGGACAATGACATCAAACAGAGCCATAATCTAATTCGGTTCAAAAACAGATTAAAGAAATCATTATTGGATCAATATNTTTCCCTCAGATTACGGCATGCCAAGTATCTGCATGCCCACCTTACATCTGTAAGTCTCTGTAATTCCCTGGGCTGCTGCTGTGGATACAGCTCTTTCTGAACGGCAAGCCACTTGAGATGAACGTACGAGCCTGATACAAAGTTATAAACCTTCTGCAGGAGAGCAAAAAAGTTAATTGCCTCAGGAACAGATTTTACAGAATCGACAAGAAGCATTACAGTGCACATAAAATGCAAATCTTGCACTGTTTTTAATTCGAGTGGACACACCAGAATGCTTTCCACTCATGACGGCTGCACCGTCATAGCCTTGTCCCACAAGATTATTTCTGTAGTCCAGGCCATGTTTTTCAAGACAATCAATTATCATTTTTTGTAAGGCCTGCCTCATCTAAGCTTTCAGCTGACTGAAAGTGCAAAAAACTTTCGTGGATGCCCCGTTGTAATAGTACCTCACAACTAAAGAGATCTGTTCTTTTTTCTTTAAATCTTTGGTCTCATCTACAATTACACTAAAAACTTCACTTTCTTTTACTTCACTGATTATTTCACTTTTTACCATTTCAGCTAACCCCTCAAGAACTTCGTTCTGGATTTGGTGGCTTGTGTACTTAGCATTGCCAATGCATTAAGCCTTTTCTTAATGAGAGGGTCATCTTTGCTATTTCATCCAAGATTGTCAAAAAATTGCCTCTGTTGTCAGAGTCATAAGACTCACGATGACCTCTCTGAGCTATGTTTTGAGTGGCAGTTAATAGTAGCACATCAGCAATTGTTTTAATGTAGGTACGGTTTTCCTCCACTTTCTTTTTCCTATCCTCATTATGAGATCTAACATTGATGAGTTGCTGTAACAGCCTTTTATGCTGATTCCAGACATACATAGCATTTATATGATGCTCCGTCTTTGAATGGAGCTTAAACCCAGAATCTTTAAACAGTGCTTTTTTCCAGTTACAAAATCCTGACTGGGAAGTGAAGGCAGATTCAGGTGTATTGGGCAGAGAAAAATGCCTACAGGCAAAACAATAAGCTGAATCTTGATTCACAGAATATTAAAGCCATGAATTGTCCTTATACCAGGAGCTGTTGAAAGCCCTTTTTCTAGTACCACGCTGAGTTCTGGGAAATGTTTTCAAACATGGCTGTACTGGACCCTCTTCTCTGGATCTAGAGATGTCTAAAATGCAAAATAAGTAATATTATAATAATATAATCAGTGGTGGAAAGTAACTAATTACAAATACTTTCGTTACAGTACTTGAGTAGATTTTTTCATTTTTTCTACTTTCTTGAGTATAATTAAATTGTGGTACTTTTACTCTTACTTGAGTAAAATAAAAATAAAGTATTCAACTTCGCTACATTTATATTTCATAAAAAGTACAAAGTACTTTGACAAAGGTGCCGACCTATTTTTTACTGACAGTCTATGGTGCCGACGGAGCAACAGCGCAAGTTGCGATTTGACAGACACATTTCAAAACAACTGTGGTGGAGCCCTGCGCTTCAGCCAATAACAGACATATCTGAAGCACTTCAGCCAATAACAGACAGGTCTGACTCGGGTGCAAAACCAATCAAAACCTCCAGTTTGGCTGGGGGGCGGGGCGTTCAAACCGCGCTTTGACATTTCAATCACTGGCGCTCGTGTTTGAATCAGTAGCGCTAACGTTTCAATATGTCAGTGACTGTAAGTGAGTATTCTGCTCATATTTAATTATGGCAACTACTGAAATGGGCCACACCATTGATAATACCAGAGCACTGAGCAGTTGAGGTAAATAAAAAAGCTCGGCTCAAACATGCATGGACGCGGTTTGCAATGGACAGAGCAAGAATGTAAGTGTCTAAAATACATGCACACAGTTCAATTAATGGTAAAGCTTTCCCTGTTTAACAATACATTTAAACTAAATATACGAAGAAAACGTTTTACAAAGCTGAAAAAACAGTGAAATATGATCGCATGATTGATCTGTCTATCAGATGCATGTGAAAGTGTAGTTCGTTCCTATAGCAACGGTGGGCTCACAGCACATTTTCGGTTGGCTACGATGAAAAAAAACATCATTTAATTTAACATGTTAATCATACCCCATTAATTAGTTTTTTTTTTGTTTTTTTTTTACTTTTTTTTATTCATACTGTTTTATTGTTTTTCATACCTTTTTAATCGGACCTCTCAATTAACCTTCTTTGCTTTCAATTATGAATGATTCAAATCAAAACATTCAAATTACCTTACCTACACTTCCTTTTTTTAAAATTAGTAATACAAAAATTGCTCTTGACAACAGAGGAAGCTAGTAGTCTATATGTGGGGCACTTTTATCATTGATGGATGCACTTTTTGGGGCTTCAAATTTTCTCCAGTCATTCACTGCCATTATAAAGTTTGGAAGAGCCAGGCCATTTTTTAATATAACAATGATTGTATTCGACTGAAAGCAGAAAGTCATATCTTCTAAGATGACTTGAGGGAGAGTAAATCGTGGGCTAATTTAAATTTTTGGGTGAACTATCCCAAGTCATACATCATTCTTTTAAAAATACCTGACAGTTTGATAAACTCAGATATATTATAGCTATTATATGTTTGTCTTCATGTTTCATCAGTCAAAACATCACTATTTGCAAGTTATTATATCCATAAGGCATTTCCTGAAATGTGTAAGTTTAATACTTCTATGCATCAGTACTGGGCCTTCAGTATGAATGAAACAGATGACATGAGAGTGTTTAGCGCTCCATTTCGCTATCATCTCCCTATTTTGGGTAAAAAATAGAAAATACTAAAGTACTTTGTAACGCAGTTACTTGAGTAGTTTTTAAGCAAACTACTTATTTACTCTTACTTGAGTCATATTATATTTCAGTACTTCTACTTGTACTCCAAGTACATTTTTACTTAAGTAGCAATACTTTTACTTAAGTACAATTTGTCAGTACTCTTTCCACCACTGAATATAATGTTAAATAATGTGCTAAATCTCTATAGAAATGTATAATTAAGGCATCCACAAGACTAGATACTAATAGCTGCTAACTAAACCGTGTAGTTTAAAATAAAGGTCTGGCTTACCACTGGGTCCTTTTGGAACAGCAAATCTGGTGCTAGATGCAGTTGTGAGGGGCTCCACGACATCTCCTGGCAGCTCTGGTTCACTGTCTTGCTCAGAACCAGAGGTATCTGTGTCCTCCCTTGATGCAACTATTTATAACACAAGAACCATCAGTGTATAATTACAATATAAATGCCACTGCCATCAAAAACAAGAACACTCATTAACCAACATTTTAAAGGTCCACATCTGTATGACCTGTATAATCTGTATAACACAAAAAAAGATATTTTTAAAGCATGTTGGTAACCACAGTTTTGGTTCCGATTAACATCCATTGTAGAAAGAAAACAAACAAACAATGGAAGTCAACATTCCTTGGTTATTTTATTTATAAAATTATTTGGTTACCAAGATGCTTTAAAATATCTCTTTTTTTTTGTTCATTTTTGGGTGAACTATACTTTTAATCTGACAAAATCATATCAACTGAAATTCCTGAATTCAGGATGTGACTGCCTGTGTCTAGATGCTCTGACCTGTTGCTGGGCCTGAAGTCTGACCACCCTGACTCTGACTAGCCACAAGTAGGGAGCTGCTCTGGGTTCCAGTGATGCAAGGGCTGGGGTCTGTTTGCAATTGCACCTGATCTGCCTGTTTGTGCTTCTTTAAAAAGAACTCTGATATCTCTCCCTTTCTTTTCATGTTTAATTGACCCTGTTCAAAATATGAAAAATTGAAAATATGATTCCAATCATATTCATTTTTAATAATAATCATCCAAATAACCAACATTAAAAATAAAAATCAGCCACCATTAGCGTTTTTGGTCATTTTCACAATATCTGAACATGTCAAAAGAAAGAACTGATCATGTGCTTTAAAAAAAACGGTTCTATTATAGGCCTAGCTTTATGTATCCTTTTTTATCAACACTCGAATGTTGGTAAGTTTCATAAAAAGCAACATGAGCAAAAAGCTGAGAAAATTGCATTTATCAAAGACTACATCTAGATCCGATTCTGGTGTGGGTTTCCCGTACAACTAACTTATGCTGCCCTACAAAGGCAAAGTGCAGTAACTAACGTTACGCAAACAAAGAAACGGAGGAAAAGGCCTTTAAAGTTTTTTATACCAGCCAGTCAAACATGTTATGGGTAGATTATGTGGTAATGCATCTCCGAAACAGGACATAATTTAACCCAGATATTTTTTCACAAGACAGACATGTCGTAAAGCCCATCTTAACTCATTTTTGACTAAATATCATATGTAATTTTAGTTAATGCGCTTTGCCTTTGTAGGGCAGTGTGTGCAGGGCTGCGAACTCTCACGCATTGAGTGTGAGACAATTCTCACGCTACACCCCCGATTTCTCATGCTAAAGTGTCAAGCCGGTCACTAAAATACCTGAAATGATGAGTTTATCTATAGTTCCACCCGTTGAGCCACTCGTGATCGACTAGTTTTACCGCAAATTAGTTAAAATATCCTCTAATCTAGAGAGAACGTGCATACGAGACAGATGTTGAGCTCCTAACGGCGCGGACACAAAGCCAGGACTGGAGCCAAAGCCCGTTCCTCTCTGCACTCTAAGCGTTCTGTTATCACTCCGCCTCCATCCACTACGGGTTTTACAGTCTCACGCACAGGAAAAACGGACGATTTTAAAAGATCATCTTGTTTTACTTTTTTATATAAAAAACTGCTCCGTGTCCGATTTTAAAAGATAAGTTAATCTTATTTTTTCTTTTTATGTATCACAAACGTCTGAATTTATAATACTCAATGTAATGGCTTGGAAAGTATTCTAGCACTAGCTACACGTTTAATTCATTTTCCAGCTGCCTTTGCACCCAGGTAAAAAGTACAATTATACAAATTCTACGAACACTTTTAGTTCGCTAACAAAAATATTGTTGTCATTGAACTATGCTGTTAACGACCGACTTGCGACCATAGTTGGCCAACGATGCTTTCGGGAAACGCACCCACAATGATCAAAAAACAGTAACTACACGGCATGGTAGCCTATACTGTATGCGTGTATAAGGGACTTTAAGCAACAGCTGTGAATGGAACGGCACCGGTGACCGGAAGTATGCTGTCAGACCGCCGTAGCCAAGAACGTAAAAATCACTAAGCAACCGTAAACAAGGACGGCGCAACACGGCATTCAGTCATTTATTGAGATACAAAAAATGTCATTTAAAAAAGCAAGAGAAGGATTGCTTTTGGCATTAAATGACAATCTATTGTCAGAAGAGGAATTTTTACTACTGTATGATGTAAATAAGTCTAAAAATCTAGATTTACCGTGTAAGCAATACTTGCCTTTTAACCTTGATTACATGAATGAAGATGAATCCTTAAATGAATTTCGTGTCAGAAAATGTAACCTAGCAATTCTGGTAGATGTTCTCGGGATTCCCAATGAAATTGTTTGTGATCAGAGAAGTGTTGTGGGAGGAGTCGAGGCGCTGTGTATGCTCCTTAAGAGGCTGGCATACCCTTGCCGCTACAGCTATATGATGCAAAGGTTTGGTCACAGACAAGTTCCGGTCCTTTGCATGGCCACAAACTCCATGCTGGACTATATATATTCTGCACACCATCACAGGATAACTCAGTGGAATGAAAAAATACTGAACCCTGTAGCATTGAGAACATATGCTGACTGCATCCTCCAAATGGGAGCCCCTCTGGATAATTGCTTTGGGTTTATTGATGGCACTGTACGACCCATTGCCAGACCAGGTGTAACACAGAGGATCTTATATAATGGTCATAAACGCATCCACAGTCTAAAATACCAGGCAGTAGCCATTCCTAATGGTTTAATTGGCCATCTGTATGGTCCTGTAGGTAAGTCTAAATAATTTGCAATCTACGAAAACATTGTCATTCCCTTTTAAATGTATAAAATAAAATAAAAACATTTTAAAATAAAAAAAATATATATATTTTAACAGAGGGAAAGAAGCATGACTCTGGAATGCTGGCAGAATCTGGGCTGTTGGAATTACTGCAACATCATGCCATGTCTGTAGATGGTCATCCAATGTGTGTGTATGGGGACCCAGCATACCCACTGCGTGTGCATCTACAAGCCCCATTTCGACATGTTCATCTCACCCCTCAAATGATGGAATACAACAAACGAATGAGTGAAGTCAGAGTGTCTGTTGAGTGGTTGTTTGGGGACATAGCAAACTACTTCAAGTTCATGGACTTCAAAAAAATTTTAAAAATTGGTTTAAGTAGTGTTGGAAAATTGTATGTTGTGTCTGCTTTGTTAAGAAATGCACTAACTTGTCTGTACGGTAATCAGACATCGCAGTTTTTTAACTTGGATCCTCCACACATTCGTGACTATTTCTCATGAGGTAGCACAACTATACTGTGTTAGAATTTAACAGTATACAAACACACAATATAAAAACAGAATGAAAGAATGAGACATTTTATAACAGATTTCTATTTTTTTATTAACAAATATATATATATATATATTAGTTTACACAAAACAGACAATTTACATACAGTATATGCTACTAACAAAATGTTATTGAAAATATGCTATTTTATGTTTTTATTATTTTATATTTATATTTATTTAATAATTGTTAATTTATTTATTAATAGAAGGATTTATACATTTAAATGTTTTATGAATTGCAATAAAATGATAAAATAATCATTTCTTTGCCAAATGTTCAATTAGGCTAAGTAATGCTTGCCCTTGCTGTTGTTGTTGCTGAAGTAGCATAGTTTGCATTGCCTGCATTTGCTGTTGCTGCTGCTGCATTAGTTGCATCATGTCGCTCATCTGCTTTTGTGCTTCTTGTGCTGCCTTTGCTTGCCCTTCAACTTTTATTTTTTTCAATTCCAATTCCTTTTCCCTTAGAAACCTCTCAGTCTGGCTTCTCTCCCTCAAAAAATCAATGGTGTCATTCCCACTCCTTCTCCTACGTTTGTGTCACAGTCCTCCGTCTGCACCAGTCTGTCTTGTCTTCAGCACTACAATTCCCAGGATCCTCTCGTCACCCTATCCCGTGTTCACTCCCTCATCAGCCACCTGTTCCTCGTCATCATCATCTGTTTCACCTGTTCTCACCCCATTATGTTTGATTAGTCTGTGTATTTAGTTCCCTTTGTGTTACTCTATGATTGTCGGTCGATGTCGAATGTTACCCCGTGTTACCCTGTATCCTTGCCTGTATCCTGAATTAAATGTTACCTTCCGTGTGAATCCCTGGACTTCTCCTGCACCTTACCCCGTGACAGATCGACCGACCACCTAAAGCAACATGGACGCCGGGAGCTTCCAGGGGATTCTACACCCGATCCGCCGGCCCCGTTGGATGCTTGTCCCCAGAAAGCCTGCGCTCACCGTCAGCCCTGCCGAGCCTGCGCGCACCGTCAGCCCTGCCGAGCCCGCGCTCACCGTCAGCCCTGCCGAGCCCGAGTCTTCACCGCTGGTTCCGTCCAGTTTTCCAGAGACGAAATGCTCTTCACCGCTGGTTCCGTCCAGCTCTCCAGAGACTGAATGCTCTTCACCGCTGGTTCCGTCCAGCTCTCCAGAGACTGAATGCTCTTCCCCGCTGGTTCCGTCCAGCTCTCCAGAGATTGAATGCTCTTCACTGCTGGTTCCGTCCAGCTCTCCAGAGATTGAATGCTCTTCACCGCTGGTTCCGTCCAGCTCTCCAGAGACTGAATGCTCTTCCCCGCTGGTTCCGTCCAGCTCTCCAGAGACTGAATGCTCTTCCCCGCTGGTCCCGTCCAGCTCTCCAGAGAATGAATGCTCTTCCCCGCTGGTTCCGTCCAGCTCTCCAGAGATTGAATGCTCTTCGCCGCTGGTCCCGTCCAGCTCTCCAGAGATTGAATGCTCTTCACCGCTGGTTCCGTCCAGCTCTCCAGAGATTGAATGCTCTTCGCCGCTGGTCCCGTCCAGCTCTCCAGAGAATGAATGCTCTTCACTGCTGGTTCCGTCCAGCTCTCCAGAGATTGAATGCTCTTCACCGCTGGTTCCGTCCAGCTCTCCAGAGATTGAATGCTCTTCACCGCTGGTTCCGTCCAGCTCTCCAGAGACTGAATGCTCTTCCCCGCTGGTTCCGTCCAGCTCTCCAGAGATTGAATGCTCTTCGCCGCTGGTCCCGTCCAGCTCTCCAGAGATTGAATGCTCTTCACCGCTGGTTCCGTCCAGCTCTCCAGAGACTGAATGCTCTTCACCGCTGGTTCCGTCCAGCTCACCAGAGAATGAATGCTCTTCACTGCTGGTTCCGTCCAGCTCTCCAGAGATTGAATGCTCTTCGCCGCTGGTCCCGTCCAGCTCTCCAGAGATTGAATGCTCTTCACCGCTGGTTCCGTCCAGC
Organism: Pimephales promelas; assembly: GCF_016745375.1. Next base: position 5,206,152 of record NW_024121555.1, read on the forward strand.
TCTCCAGAGATTGAATGCTCTTCGCCGCTGGTCCCGTCCAGCTCTCCAGAGATTGAATGCTCTTCACCGCTGGTTCCGTCCAGCTCTCCAGAGATTGAATGCTCTTCGCCGCTGGTTCCGTCCAGCTCTCCAGAGTCTGAATGCTCTTCGCCGCTGGTCCCGTCCAGCTCTCCAGAGATTGAATGCTCTTCACCGCTGGTTCCGTCCAGCTCTCCAGAGATTGAATGCTCTTCACCGCTGGTTCCGTCCAGCTCTCCAGAGATTGAATGCTCTTCACCGCTGGTTCCGTCCAGCTCTCCAGAGATTGAATGCTCTTACCCGCTGGTTCCGTCCAGCTCTCCAGAGATTGAATGCTCTTCCCCGCTGGTACCGTCCAGCTCTCCAGAGATTGAATGCTCTTACCCGCTGGTTCCGTCCAGCTCTCCAGAGATTGAATGCTCTTCACCGCTGGTTCCGTCCAGCTCTCCAGAGATTGAATGCTCTACACCGCTGGTTCCGTCCAGCTCTCCAGAGATTGAATGCTCTTCACCGTTGGTTCCGTCCAGCTCTCCAGAGACTGAATGCTCCTCACTGCTGGTTCCGTCCAGCCACCAGAGATTGAATGCTCTTCCCTGCTGGTTCCGTCCAGCCCACCAGAGACTGAATGCTCTTCACTGCTGGGTCCGTCCAGCTCACCAGAGAATGAATGCTCTTCACTGCTGGTTCCGTCCAGCTCACCAGAGAATGAATGCTCTTCACTGCTGGTTCCGTCCAGCCCACCAGAGACTGAATGCTCTTCACCGCTGGTTCCGTTCAGCTCACCAGAGAATGAATGCTCTTCACTGCTGGTTCCGTCCAGCTCTCCAGAGACTGTATGCTCTTCACTGCTGGTTCCGTCCAGCCCTCCAGAGACTGAATGCTTTTCACTGCTGGTTCCGTCCAGCTCACCAGAGAATGAATGCTCTTCACTGCTGGTTCCGTCCAGCTCACCAGAGAATGAATGCTCTTCACTGCTGGTTCCGTCCAGCTCACCAGAGAATGAATGCTCTTCACTGCTGGTTCCGTCCAGCTCACCAGAGAATGAATGCTCTTCACTGCTGGTTCCGTCCAGCCCACCAGAGACTGAATGCTCTTCACCGCTGGTTCCGTTCAGCTCACCAGAGAATGAATGCTCTTCACTGCTGGTTCCGTCCAGCTCTCCAGAGACTGTATGCTCTTCACTGCTGGTTCCGTCCAGCCCACCAGAGACTGAATGCTTTTCACTGCTGGTTCCGTCCAGCTCACCAGAGAATGAATGCTCTTCACTGCTGGTTCCGTCCAGCTCACCAGAGAATGAATGCTCTTCACTGCTGGTTCCGTCCAGCCCACCAGAGACTGAATGCTCTTCACCGCTGGTTCCGTTCAGCTCACCAGAGAATGAATGCTCTTCACTGCTGGTTCCGTCCAGCTCTCCAGAGACTGTATGCTCTTCACTGCTGGTTCCGTCCAGCCCACCAGAGAATGAATGCTCTTCACTGCTGGTTCCGTCCAGCTCACCAGAGAATGAATGCTCTTCACTGCTGGTTCCGTCCAGCTCACCAGAGAATGAATGCTCTTCACTGCTGGTTCCGTCCAGCCCACCAGAGACTGAATGCTTTTCACTGCTGGTTCCGTCCAGCTCACCAGAGAATGAATGCTCTTCACTGCTGGTTCCGTCCAGCTCACCAAAGAATGAATGCTCTTCACTGCTGGTTCCGTCCAGCCCACCAGAGACTGAATGCTTTTCACTGCTGGTTCCGTCCAGCTCACCAGAGAATGAATGCTCTTCACTGCTGGTTCCGTCCAGCTCACCAGAGAATGAATGCTCTTCACTGCTGGTTCCGTCCAGCCCTCCAGAGACTGTATGCTCATCACTGCTGGTTCCGTTCAGCTCACCAGAGAATGAATGCTCTTCACTGCTGGTTCCGTCCAGCTCACCAGAGAATGAATGCTCTTCACTGCTGGTTCCGTCCAGCCCACCAGAGACTGAATGCTCTTCACTGCTGGTTCCGTCCAGCTCACCAGAGAATGAATGCTCCTCACTGCTGGTTCCGTCCAGATCACCAGAGAATGAATGCTCTTCACTGCTGGTTCCGTCCAGCCCACCAGAGACTGAATGCTCTTCACTGCTGGTTCCGTCCAGCCATCCAGAGACTGAACGCTCTTCACTGCTGGTTCCGTCCAGATCACCAGAGAATGAATGCTCTTCACTGCTGGTTCCGTCCAGCCCACCAGAGACTGAATGCTCTTCACTGCTGGTTCCGTCCAGCCATCCAGAGACTGAACGCTCTTCACTGCTGGTTCCGTCCAGCCCACCAGAGACTGAATGCTCTTCACCGCTGGTTCCGTTCAGCTCACCAGAGAATGAATGCTCTTCACTGCTGGTTCCGTCCAGCTCTCCAGAGACTGTATGCTCTTCACTGCTGGTTCCGTCCAGCCCTCCAGAGACTGAATGCTTTTCACTGCTGGTTCCGTCCAGCTCACCAGAGAATGAATGCTCTTCACTGCTGGTTCCGTCCAGCTCACCAGAGAATGAATGCTCTTCACTGCTGGTTCCGTCCAGCTCACCAGAGAATGAATGCTCTTCACTGCTGGTTCCGTCCAGCTCACCAGAGAATGAATGCTCTTCACTGCTGGTTCCGTCCAGCCCACCAGAGACTGAATGCTCTTCACCGCTGGTTCCGTTCAGCTCACCAGAGAATGAATGCTCTTCACTGCTGGTTCCGTCCAGCTCTCCAGAGACTGTATGCTCTTCACTGCTGGTTCCGTCCAGCCCACCAGAGACTGAATGCTTTTCACTGCTGGTTCCGTCCAGCTCACCAGAGAATGAATGCTCTTCACTGCTGGTTCCGTCCAGCTCACCAGAGAATGAATGCTCTTCACTGCTGGTTCCGTCCAGCCCACCAGAGACTGAATGCTCTTCACCGCTGGTTCCGTTCAGCTCACCAGAGAATGAATGCTCTTCACTGCTGGTTCCGTCCAGCTCTCCAGAGACTGTATGCTCTTCACTGCTGGTTCCGTCCAGCCCACCAGAGAATGAATGCTCTTCACTGCTGGTTCCGTCCAGCTCACCAGAGAATGAATGCTCTTCACTGCTGGTTCCGTCCAGCTCACCAGAGAATGAATGCTCTTCACTGCTGGTTCCGTCCAGCCCACCAGAGACTGAATGCTTTTCACTGCTGGTTCCGTCCAGCTCACCAGAGAATGAATGCTCTTCACTGCTGGTTCCGTCCAGCTCACCAAAGAATGAATGCTCTTCACTGCTGGTTCCGTCCAGCCCACCAGAGACTGAATGCTTTTCACTGCTGGTTCCGTCCAGCTCACCAGAGAATGAATGCTCTTCACTGCTGGTTCCGTCCAGCTCACCAGAGAATGAATGCTCTTCACTGCTGGTTCCGTCCAGCCCTCCAGAGACTGTATGCTCATCACTGCTGGTTCCGTTCAGCTCACCAGAGAATGAATGCTCTTCACTGCTGGTTCCGTCCAGCTCACCAGAGAATGAATGCTCTTCACTGCTGGTTCCGTCCAGCCCACCAGAGACTGAATGCTCTTCACTGCTGGTTCCGTCCAGCTCACCAGAGAATGAATGCTCCTCACTGCTGGTTCCGTCCAGACCACCAGAGCACGAATGCTCTTCACTGCTGGTTCCGTCCAGCCCACCAGAGACTGAATGCTCTTCACTGCTGGTTCCGTCCAGCCATCCAGAGACTGAACGCTCTTCACTGCTGGTTCCGTCCAGATCACCAGAGAATGAATGCTCTTCACTGCTGGTTCCGTCCAGCCCACCAGAGACTGAATGCTCTTCACTGCTGGTTCCGTCCAGCCATCCAGAGACTGAACGCTCTTCACTGCTGGTTCCGTCCAGCCCTCCAGAGACAGTATGCTCTTCACTGCTGGTTCCGTCCAGCCCTCCAGAGACTGAACGCTCTTCACTGCTGGTTCCGTCCAGTCTCTCCGAGCCCGAGCTCTCTTCTTCGCTGGGCCCGACCAGCCCAGCCCCAGAGATTGTCCAGCCAGCGCCAGAGACCGTCCAGCCTGTGCCGGAGGTCGTCCAGCCTGCTCCGCTCTGGCCACGCCCTCAGTCTGCTTCGCCCTGGTCTCGCCCTCAGCCTGCTTCGCCCTGGTTTCGACCTCAGCCTGCTCCGCCCTGGCCACGCCCTCAGCCTGCTCCGCCCTGGCCACGCCCTCAGCCTGCTCCGCCCTGGCCACGCCCTCAGCCTGCTTCGCCCTGGTCTCGCCCTCAGCCTGCTTCGCCCGGGTCTCGCCCTCAGCCTGCTCCGCCCTGGCCTCGCCCTCAGCCTGCTCCGCCCTGGCCACGCCCTCAGCCTGCTCCGCCCTGGCCACGCCCTCAGCCTGCTCCGCCCTGGCCACGCCCTCAGCCTGCTCCGCCCTGGCCACGCCCTCAGCCTGCTCCGCCCTGGCCACGCCCTCAGCCTGCTCCGCCCTGGCCACGCCCTCAGCCTGCTCCACCCTGGCCACACCCCTCTCAGCCCTCAGTTCGTCCCCCCTCCTTCCTCTGTTCCGCGGCGTGAGGTCACGCCTCCCGGGAGGGGGGAGTTCTGTCACAGTCCTCCGTCTGCACCAGTCTGTCTTGTCTTCAGCACTACAATTCCCAGGATCCTCTCGTCACCCTATCCCGTGTTCACTCCCTCATCAGCCACCTGTTCCTCGTCATCATCATCTGTTTCACCTGTTCTCACCCCATTATGTTTGATTAGTCTGTGTATTTAGTTCCCTTTGTGTTACTCTATGATTGTCGGTCGATGTCGAATGTTACTCCGTGTTACCCTGTATCCTTGCCTGTATCCTGAATTAAATGTTACCTTCCGTGTGAATCCCTGGACTCCTCCTATTCCTTCCGTCTGCACTCCTGTTCTCCTGCACCTTACCCCGTGACAGTTTGTTGTTTGTCAAGTCCTCTCCCTCTTCACTAAGCCTCCTGTTGGTCTGGCTAACCCTCTCCATGGCCCTCTTCCTTGCCTCTTCTGCTTTGGCCCTGTCGGTCTCTAACTTCCTCATACTCTCATCACTCGCTTTGTTTTCCTCAGCTGCTTTTTCTTTCTCTGTTATTTCTTCAATCAGTTCATCAAGCTCTGTTATTTCTGCCGATGTGCCGCTGCTCTTCTCATCTTTGTTGTTTCTGGCCTTGTATTTCGCCTGAATCAAGCTGAATCTCTCCCTCACTGACCTCTGCATAACTCTAAATTTGAGATCTTGTGAGCTATTCAGTGTGTCTGCAATTGCTGACCAGGCCTTGCCCTTATCAACACTGCCCTTGTACCTGAATGGTTCTGTGAGCAGGATTTCTCTACAGAGAAGGACATCATGTTGCTCTGTCCACTCCATAGGGGCTCTAATCAACAAGAAACATGAAGTAACTATAGCTAATTTTTGAAAAGTAAGTATAATTAACGGTCTTGATAGATACTAATAATAACTAATCCATTAATCTATTTATTATCTGTTAATCTACTTTACCCAGTATGAAAAACATTTAAATAGCATAGTAAATTAATATATTTAAGATGGATTTTGAGAAGGATGTTTATGTAATACTTACATTGTTCGCTTCACATCATCTCTAACGTTGATCTCAGTGCTACCTGAGGTTTTGTTGCTAACAGCAGACATATCTTTATACAAACGGGACAAAATCGTTAAAATTAGCTTACATTTTAAACATTTTTACATATATTATATAAAAGACTAATGGTACATTAATAAACTGATGAAATAACAATGTCATATGCCATAAAACACAACGTTTATTTACCTAATCTCTCACGTTGTAGCGACTACGGCAAATCAGCTGTTCTCCCGTAGTAGACGGTTACAGTAGAACGTCAGGAAGGAGCATTTAAATTCGCGCATGCGCAATGCAACGCCAGAATGCCATAGCCGTTCCATTCGCAGCTGTTGCTTAAAGTCCCTATTACCAGAAAGACTACACATCGCATATGTGACGTCACCGCATAACACATTTTCCCTCCACAAATCACGGTGCGATAATCTAAGGAATTAGATTGAGGTGTCTGTGTGTTTTGTACCCAAATGTCACCATTCAAACAATGGTTTGTTTAGCGGGATCTGTGTGCTAGTGGGGGTGACGTATATCAAACACGTCAAAAGCAGGAAGAGTTGTAGTCCACAAAGTGCTCTCACACAAAGTCTAACCGTATGAAAATTCTACCCGCTAAATTGTAGCATTCTTTACACGAAACATTATATAAAAAATTCACAGACAACATATGTTCACATTATTGCAAAATTCAAACGGGATCAGAAAATAATTATTTTCTCTCATTCACTTGCATTGACGATTTTTCAACCTAGAGGTCCAGAGGGGCTAGCTGAAGGGGCAGGACTTACCAGCTCTATAGAGATGACAATGATAGAAACCAAACCCATTACAGACAACTTCAAGGTCACTATCAAAGCAACACACCTCAGCAATGCCATACACTGATGGCCTCCACACCACACAACACTGATGCAGTAATTTGTGTAAAAGCAGCCACACCAAGTATATAGTGTATGCATTAACAATTTTTGATAAGTCAGATTTGTTTATTTATTTTCGAAAGGTCGACATTTCTGTATTCCTCTTTATTATAATGTAGTAAGTTAATTGATTTATTTTTTTTGGTTTTCATGAGCTGTAATCAAGATTAAATCAACAAAAATTGCTTCAAATGTTGCACAATATTGTAATTGTAGACCCATAGGGTGGATTAAATGCAGCGTCAAATATTGTCTCTTTTCAGTACTATGTATAATTCCCCTGGTGTAATGTCTATGTAGGAAGTAGACCTTCACCAATATATTGGCAGAACATCAGTATTGGCCAAGATCATCCTGGTTGACTGATGTCAGCTATTGACTTTCTATGACTTTATCTATGAGAGTGGCTGATGTTTATCTGTTACATTTCATCAAGCACTATATTTGTATAGGTTTTATAAAAACAATGAAATATAAGACCGCACAATATTTTTAGAAAATTTTTATGATATGAAACTATTGTTAAAATGGCTCCTGTTTTTCACTGTTCTAATGTTTTTTACTGATACTTTCAGTGGAAAAATCTGGGAGGAGACATGGGAACCGGCCTGCCAGTTCTAACCAGGTGCCAACCATGTGTAATGTCACACATTGGTCTGTAATTCAATGAGTTGAACCTGCTATGAGATGTAAAGTTTGCCGTTTTGGGCCCAGCCATCCTGCTTGCGGATGTGACTTACACACGTTCAATGGTTTCCACCCTAACATGCTGTCATGCTGTTTTTTTTGTTTGTTTGTTGTTGTTTTTTTTAATTATTATTGATTTTTGTTAAAAGCTGTGTTCAAATAAATCGATGCCTTTATCTCTGTTTGTCTTTCTATTCACCTTGTGGTTTAGCCAATCATCTGAAGTCTTCAATGCATCAAATGATATATTGTAATGTGATGCACAAAGTATGTAGGAAGGTGGGACATGTTTTCATTCATATTAATTGACACCATTAAGGAACCGTTGATTCCACCAGCTAAACCATACATTTTCTGGATAACGGGTAGCTGAGGTAGGCAGGGGTGGATAAATGAACAGGCCCACCAGGACCAGAGGTCAAGAGGATCCAGAAGCCTCAAAAAATTTGAAAGCATGCTTTCTAATTCAGGAAGTTTTCTAAAGGCAAGGCACATGAAACCCTGGCTGCTGCACTGGCCTTCCATTGACCATGATGCTCTGTGTATTCAAGTTTACAACGGATAGGTAAAAGCAGAAGACTATATATATACATATATTACATTACTTTTGTTATTTCAGTCTATATTTTTAAAACTGTCAATATTCATTTAGAAGTTATCATTGTATTTATTTATGTTAATATTTCGCTCTTATTAAAATTGAAATATTACAGTATGCTGTAATACAAAACATGATCCGAGCTAGACGCAAGGATTACACAATGCAATGCGGGCATTCATTCACAGAATCGGACAGCGATCAGCACACGACAGTATCGCTTTAATGTATAATATACAATCGGTTGTCACCAGCAACAACATGTTGGTCAGCTTTGTTCCAGCCGTAATACCAGAGAAAGGACTTTGTTAATACCGATTACCGACCGAAGACTCTGGAAGTGACGTGGTAGATGACGGTAAAAAAAATACATTTGTGCAAAATTGACTTAATTTGTTTAATATATGCTTTTTTTTAAATGTTCTAGATTTTTAAGAAATGTGCTTTTGCACTATTGTAAAACATTTCTTGAATAAAAAAGATTAAAAAAAAATACACAGTATTCGTAATAGTGATGTTTTTGTCTATCATTGTATTTGAGGATTTAAACAATAAAGATAACATTACTGATAAAATAAACAGTTTAATGTATTTGTCTTATGTATTGTATGCTCGTCGGCCGGCGCCAATCTGAAATGGAATGAAGGCCATTCACGTCCCATTCATAGTGACACAAACATGTCCCCCCACCCCCACCCTGGAATAAACTACACATAAGCACATGCTTTTTAATTAACAGCTTCTGTGGCGCGTCTCCTATGGGAGTTGTAGTTTTAAAGTATATTGGTATATTTCTCACAATTAAGATAAGATAAGATAAGATAGTACTTTATTGTCCGTGTACACGGAAATTTGTCTTGCAACCCAAACTCCAACAATTATAACACACACAAACTAAAAACATACAGTCATCAATAAAAAGTATACAAAAGTACTTAAATAATATTATGGGCACTCTGCCCTGCAAGAGTGTTCTTCAGCTACAAGTGGGGGGAAAACTATCGCTTCTTTCCCCTCATGCGTTGATTCAGCATCGATATTGACAGAGGAACAAATGAGTGTTTGTATTTGTTCTTCCTGCACTCTGGGACCCTATAGCGCCTCCCAGAGGGCAGGAGTTGATACTCCTTATTCAGCACATGAGAGTAATCTTGGGAGATTTTATGAGCCAAGCGTACAGTATGTATTTCATGACTTTCAATAAACGCCTTCTCAACCGACTTTCCCACCAATTTTGAACAAATTCCCAGGAGCCGAAAAATCCTCGCCTTCAATTGAGCTGAGAGGCCCCCAAACCACACTGCTCCACCATACTGCAGAATGCTTCGAATAGTTGACACAAAGAAAAGAGACAGGATTTCGCTACTCGCTCCGAATGACCTAAGTCTCCTTAAAAAATAAATTCTCTGCTGTACCTTGCTGCAGATGTAGTCTACATGATAGGTCCAGGAAAGGTTGCTGTCCACATACACTCCAAGATATTTGAATGAAGATTTCTGTTTTATGATTTGATTGTGAATAATTAATGGTGTAATGTGGCACTCATGAGGGGTGCCGAAGATGATCTCCTCCGTTTTCTGTGTATTGAGGATGAGGGCGTTTTGATCACACCACTTAACAAGATTGTTCACTGTTTGCACATAAAGTTCCGCCCCTTCCCCCTCCTTCATCAAAGCTACGAGCGCAGTATCATCAGAAAATTTGATGATATGATGGTTGGGTGCAAAGGTAACACAGTCGTTGGTATAGAGTGTGAAAAGCAAAGGAGAGCTAACACATCCTTGAGGGGCACTGCAGCTGGTTGTGACCAAGGGTAAGTAGGTGTTATTAGCCCTAACCAGTTGTTGCCTGTTAGTGAGGAATGAACAGTACCAATGAATGAGATATGGATTCGTACCCATTACGCCACCTTCACACTGGCAGTTGAAATCAGCTCCGATGCGGCTGCGAAACGACCGGAAGTCATTCATTTCCTATGGAGATTCGCAGACCGCATGCGAATGGGTCCGAAACGGGTCCGACCGAGTGCGGTGCGAAGAAAATCGTGTCCGTTGGTCATCCGCATGCGTTCAAAAATTTGAACTCTTGCGAAAAGCTACGGACGGTTCCTATCCGACAATTCCAGCGGAAGTTGAGCGTTGCTATGGTACTGATAAACAAACCTGAATTATTAACTTTTAATAAAATAAATATTGATTTTATAACGATAATTTGTGATGTATTTTTTTATTTTCATGACTTTCTAACGTTTATAAGGGCAGTTAATACAATTAAATTGAAGGTAGACATTGAACTATTGACCACTATATCACATTTTTTAGCCGACCTGACATGTCAACGTCCTGAGCAACTTTCCTCACGCAGCATAACCCTAATCAGAGAGATCATACAGAACTGACAGAATCAAACTTTAATCTCTCCGCCATTTTTGTTCTACCCGCGTCCGACGCTTTTCACTGTGTAGTACGACGTCCGTTGGGAACGTATTGCGTATTACGGAGCTGATTTCAACTGCCAGTGTGAAGGCAGCGTTAGGGCCATTTTAGATAACAATATGTCCGGATTTATTGTATTAAATGCAGAGGAGAAATCAATGAACAGTACCCTGGCATATGGCTTTATTTTCGGAGTGTCCAGATGTTTTGAGACCAGATGCGTAAGAGTGCCGACAGCATCCTCCGTACTGCGCTGTTGCCTGTATGCAAATTGCAACGGATCCAGTATATCCTGTACAGACTGAGAGAGCTCATTTGCTACGATTTTTTCCAATGACTTCATTAAAACAGATGTTAAAGCCACAGGTCTGAAGTCATTACACTCCTTGGGGCATGATTTCTTTGGTAGGGGAATGATATGCGATGTTTTCCAGGCCACAGGGACCGTGTGCGTATCCATTGATTGTTGGAAGATGGGTTGCCACACTGGTGCTAGCTCCTTGCTGTAAGTTTTCAGGATAGAGGCACTGATGTTGTCCGGGCCGGTGGCTTTACGTAAATTAAGCTGACCAAATACTTTTTCCACCTGACCCACTGTAATTGTCACTCTATCCTCAGAGCCCATCGTGACTGACTCCAACACCTTCCTGCATCTCTCCGTGCTCCCAGAGGTTTCAAACCTAGTAAAAAAGGTGTTCAATTCCGTGGCAGAGGCCATCTCATCACTTGTCACAAACGGTATCCTGTTTTTACCTGGCATGCCTGTCATGCTTTTCATTGTATCCCACGTTTTACGTGGATTGCCAGCCTTGAAAGCTTCCTCCAGATGTTTCTTGTGTGCCTCCTTTGCCTTCCTCAATTTTTCCCTCAGTTCTTTATTTGTTTTTTGTAGCTCTCTTCTATCCTTATTTTTAAAAGCCAATTTTCTCAAATTCATTACTTGTTTAATGTCTTTAGTTACATAAATTTTGTTATTGGGGTACACCCTAACTGTTTTTGTGGGTATGATAGACTGTACACAGAAATTAATATAATCCGTTGTAGCAGTGCAAGTTTCTTCCAATGTGTCCCCCCTCAGCACTTGCCAGTCCGTGCAGTCAAAGCAAGCTCCCAACTCCTCTCTGCTGTCATCAGTCCACTGTCGCACCACCTTATTCTCCGGTTTATGACTTTTTAATTTTGATGTGTACGTCGGAATAAGATGTACCACATTATGGTCAGAGTTAGAAATTGGTGGTTTGCTCCTGGATTGATAGGCATTAGGGAGATTAATGTAGCATTTATCCAGTATACTCTCCTTCCTTGTTTCACATTTCACAACCTGTTGAAATCCTGGCAAGGTTAAAATCTCCCAAAACAATAGCAGGAGCATCTGGAAAATGTTGTTGTTGGTTATGCACATAATCTGCTATTGATGTAGCGGTACAATGCATTTTGCAACTTGGGGGGACATAGACAACAAATAGCAAAATGCAGCCGAACTCCCGGGGAAGGTAAAATGGTCTCAACCCAATTGCCAGCAATTCAAAGTCTCTATTACATATCATGTGTTTGATTGTGTACTGGCGACACCACCGTTCGTTTAAATAAACACAGATCCCCCCTCCCCTACTTTTACCCGAGTTTTAATTTCTGTCCGCCCTTATAAGTGAAAATCCACTGATGTCATAAAGTGAGTCCGGAGCGTCAGTGTGCAGCCATGACTCAGTAAAGCAGAGAAGAGCAGCATCGCGAAATTCAAAAGAGTACCTTACAAGTGCCCGTATGTCGTCGATTTTGTTGTTGATAGAGCGCAGGTTGGCTAGGAACATAGCAGGCAGAGCTGGTCTGTACTTTCGCTGCCGCAGTCTCCTCCTTATTCCACCCCGTCTCCCTCGCTTCCTCCTCTGTCCGCTCAGTCGCACCAGTTCTTCCTCCCGTGCAGCCAGCCGTGATCGCCTCCTTCTCCAACGGATTGCCGAACGTGTCAGTTCCCCCGGGATACTAGTCAGCAGCCCGGGTGTAGCTCGTCCTTTAAGTCCCACTTTGTTAAGTTTTAGGAGTGTGCCGCGAGCATAAATAAACGCTGGTCGGCTGTCCCTGCGCCATTCCTGCATCTCAACATTTTTGGTGCGTGAGTGCACAAGCAGACCAAATATAATTAAAAGTCCAATAAAAAGTCTGATAAAACAAGAAATGTCCAGCACTCTTAGCCCAGACTTTAGCCCCCACATATCCAGAAAATACTTTTCTACTTAGTTCGATGACAGACGAACACAACAAACACAGCTAATTGTTTGGAGCGAGTTGCGTGTCGCCAGCTGAGCAGCGCCATCCGCCCTGCCTGAATCCTGAATTATAAGCATGTACATGTATGATACTTATGTCTGTAATACGCGAACCGGTGGGCGGGGCTAAACCTGCCGTGGTGAAGCAGGCGTTGATCTTCTTCTGTGGGGGTGGTGTTTTATCCTCTTTGTCGTCATAGTTCCCCACTTTTAAAAACCAGTCGTTTTTAGATGCTGTGTCAATAAAAGCTTTTATTGGACTAACAAGGACGTTTTCAGTTCTGAAACTTACAGGATATTCTTATAATATGATGACCTCTTAGATGTCAAAAGCTCAAGGAAAATTTAATTTCTCAGTTCATCACCCCTTTAACAAAAATTGAAAGGTATGGCATCAGAGGTGTGGCCCACAATTGGATAAAAAAATATTTGGATAATAGGAGTCAGTTTGTGCAAATGGGCAATCACCGGTCAGTAAGCCTCAGTATTTCCTGTGGTGTCCCACAGGGATCAGTTTTAGGCCCCAAACTGTTTATTCTTTATTTAAAAGATATTTTAAAGTATCAAATGTACTTAAATTCACTGTTTTTGCAGATGATACAAATGTTTTATGTTGTGGGGACAATCTGCAAAAGATGATGGAAATGGCAACATTCGAAATGGAGAAATTAAAACTTTGGTTTGATTCGAATAAATTATCCCTCAACTTAAACAAAACAAAATTTATGGTATTTGGGAATCGTAATATAAATATAGATGTTAGATTGGTAATTGATAACCAAATACTTGAAAGAGTTTATGATTGTAAGTTTCTGGGTGTTGTACTTGATAAATTGTGCTGGAAGCCCCACATCAAAAATGTGTGCATGAAGATGGCCAGGATTATTGGTATATTGAGTAAAACCAGATACATATTGAACAAAAATACATTACATACTATGTACTGCACACTTATATTGCCATATATGTTATACTGTGTGGAAGTTTGGGGAAATACCTATAAAAGTAATTTACAAAAAATTAGCATACTACAAAAAAGAGCAATCCGGATAATAAATCATACTGGGTATTATAAGCACACTAATCTTCTGTTTTTTAATTCACAATTGCTAAAATTTATGGACATTGTTACATTTAAAACTGCGCAATTTATGTTTAAAGTCAAAGAAAATAATGTACCAAGTAACATAAGTACACTGTTTAATGAAAGAGATGGGGGTTATCATCTAGGCTGACTACTGACTACTTCGACTTTTTCCTGTCGGAGACCCCTCCGCAGTCCTGCCGCTTGACCAAAAAAGCCCTGGTCGGCCTCCGCAGGGAAATGGGGGCGCTCCGCAAGTCTCTAAAGAGGGGCGTGGCCGTCCACCAGACGCAGGTCAAGGAGGGCAAGGAGGTCAACATCATCCGAAAGTCCACCCTCCGCAAGTGCAGGGAACTCGCCGCCAAGGCCATCCCGGACCTTTTGAGTGAGTGGTCTTTCGTCTCCTCCCCGCGCTCTCACCCGCCGGCCGACGGACCTTTGAACTTTGTGCTTTTCTCTCGTCTTTAGCCCTCCTGGAGAACAAGCCCACCCAGAAGACCCTGTGGAGGTTTTACGAGTACTTTGTGGCGCTGCTCGCCTGCGTGTACGGCCACAGAGGGGGGGTTCTCCAAAACATAACTATGCAGGAGGTTCTGGGGGCCCGCAAATCGACCTCGGAGAAGGCGTACCTGATAAACGTGAGCGTCCGACTCTTCTTTGCCCAATGTGTTTTTGTGTGGATTTTTTTTTAATTGATTTGTTTATTGATTGATTTATCTGTTTATTTTTATTTCTTCCCCTCATGTGTCCACAGGTCGCCAACCACAAGACGAACATGGCTTTCGGGTCGGCCCAGATCGTTTTGACGGAGGAGTTCAGTTGGGTCAATCGACTCCTCCGAGTCAAAGATAAGCTGTCCGGCGGACCCTCCGCCAAGTTCCTGTTTTTCACTTCGACTTTTTCCTGTCGGAGACCCCTCCGCAGTCCTGCCGCTTGACCAAAAAAGCCCTGGTCGGCCTCCGCAGGGAGATGGGGGCGCTCCGCAAGTCTCTGAAGAGGGGCGTGGCCGTCCACCAGACGCAGGTCAAGGAGGGCAAGGAGGTCAACATCATCCGAAAGCCCACCCTCCGCAAGTGCAGGGAACTCGCCGCGAAGGCCATCCCGGACCTTTTGAGTGAGTGGTCTTTCGTCTCCTCCCCGCGCTCTCACCCGCCGGCCGACGGACCTTTGAACTTTGTACTTTTCTCTAGTCCTTAGCCCTCCTGGAGAACGAGCCCACCCAGAAGACCCTGTGGAGGTTCTACGAGCACTTTGCGGCGCTGCTCGCCTGCGTGTACGGCCACAGAGGGGGGGTTCTCCAAAACATAACTATGCAGGAGGTTCTGGGGGCCCGCAAATCGACCTCGGAGAAGGCGTACCTGATAAACGTGAGCGTCCGACTCTTCTTTGCCCGATGTGTTTTTGTGTGGATTTTTTTTTAATTGATTTGTTTATTGATTGATTTATCTGTTTATTTTTATTTCTTCCCCTCGTGTGTCCACAGGTCGCCAACCACAAGACGAACATGGCTTTCGGGTCGGCCCCAATTGTTTTGACGGAGGAGTTCAGTTGGGTCAATTGACTCCTCCGAGTCAAAGATCAGCTGCCCGGCGGACCCTCCGCCAAGTTCCTGTTTTTCACTTCGACTTTTTCCTGTCGGAGACCCCTCCGCAGTCCTGCCGCTTGACCAAAAAAGCCCTTGTCGGCCTCCGCAGGGAGATGGGGGCGCTCCGCAAGTTTCTGAAGAGGGGCGTGGCCGTCCACCAGACGCAGGTCAAGAAGGGCAAGGAGGTCAACATCACTTGAAAGCCCACCCTCCGCAAGTGCAGGGAACTCGCCGCCAAGGCCATCCCGGACCTTTTGAGTGAGTGGTCTTTCGTCTCCTCCCCGCGCTCTCACCCGCCGGCCGACGGACCTTTGAACTTTGTGCTTTTCTCTCGTCTTTAGCCCTCCTGGAGAACGAGCCCACCCAGAAGACCCTGTGAAGGTTCTACGAGCACTTTACGGCGCTGCTCGCCTGCGTGTACGGCCACAGAGGGGGGTTCTCCAAAACATAACTATGCAGGAGGTTCTGGGGGCCCGCAAATCGACCTCGGAGAAGGCGTACCTGATAAACGTGAGCGTCCGACTCTTCTTTGCCCAATGTGTTTTTGTGTGGATTTTTTTTTAATTAATTTGTTTATTGATTGATTTATCTGTTTATTTTTATTTCTTCCCCTCATGTGTCCACAGGTCGCCAACCACAAGACGAACATGGCTTTCGGGTCGGCCCAGATCGTTTTGACGGAGGAGTTCAGTTGGGTCAATCGACTCCTCCGAGTCAAAGATAAGCTGTCCGGCGGACCCTCCGCCAAGTTCCTGTTTTTCACTTCGACTTTTTCCTGTCGGAGACCCCTCCGCAGTCCTGCCGCTTGACCAAAAAAGCCCTGGTCGGCCTCCGCAGGGAGATGGGGGCGCTCCGCAAGTCTCTGAAGAGGGGCGTGGCCGTCCACCAGACGCAGGTCAAGGAGGGCAAGGAGGTCAACATCATCCGAAAGCCCACCCTCCGCAAGTGCAGGGAACTCGCCGCGAAGGCCATCCCGGACCTTTTGAGTAAGTGGTCTTTCGTCTCCTCCCCGCGCTCTCACCCGCCGGCCGACGGACCTTTGTACTTTGTGCTTTTCTCTCGTCTTTAGCCCTCCTGGAGAACGAGCCCACCCAGAAGACCCTGTGAAGGTTCTACGAGCACTTTACGGCGCTGCTCGCCTGCGTGTACGGCCACAGAGGGGGGTTCTCCAAAACATAACTATGCAGGAGGTTCTGGGGGCCCGCAAATCGACCTCGGAGAAGGCGTACCTGATAAACGTGAGCGTCCGACTCTTCTTTGCCCAATGTGTTTTTGTGTGGATTTTTTTTAATTGATTTGTTTATTGATTGATTTATCTGTTTATTTTTATTTCTTCCCCTCATGTGTCCACAGGTCGCCAACCACAAGACGAACATGGCTTTCGGGTCGGCCCAGATCGTTTTGACGGAGTTCAGTTGGGTCAATCGACTCCTCCGAGTCAAAGATAAGCTGTCCGGCGGACCCTCCGCCAAGTTCCTGTTTTTCACTTCGACTTTTTCCTGTCGGAGACCCCTCCGCAGTCCTGCCGCTTGACCAAAAAAGCCCTGGTCGGCCTCCGCAGGGAGATGGGGGCGCTCCGCAAGTCTCTGAAGAGGGGCGTGGCCGTCCACCAGACGCAGGTCAAGGAGGGCAAGGAGGTCAACATCATCCGAAAGCCCACCCTCCGCAAGTGCAGGGAACTCGCCGCCAAGGCCATCCCGGACCTTTTGAGTGAGTGGTCTTTCGTCTCCTCCCCGCGCTCTCACCCGCCGGCCGACGGACCTTTGAACTTTGTGCTTTTCTCTCGTCTTTAGCCCTCCTGGAGAACGAGCCCACCCAGAAGACCCTGTGGAGGTTCTACGAGCACTTTGCGGCGCTGCTCGCCTGCATGTACGGCCACAGAGGGGGGGTTCTCCAAAACATAACTATGCAGGAGGTTCTGGGGGCCCGCAAATCGACCTCGGAGAAGGCGTACCTGATAAACGTGAGCGTCCGACTCTTCTTTGCCCGATGTTTTTGTGTGGATTTTTTTTTTAATTGATTTGTTTATTGATTGATTCATCTGTTTATTTTTATTTCTTCCCCTCGTGTGTCCACAGGTCACCAACCACAAGACGAACATGGCTTTCGGGTCGGCCCAGATCGTTTTGACGGAGGAGTTCAGTTGGGTCAATCGACTCCTCCGAGTCAAAGATCAGCTGTCCGGCGGACCCTCCGCCAAGTTCCTATATTTCACTTCGACTTTTTCCTGTCGGAGACCCCTCCGCAGTCCTGCCGCTTGACCAAAAAAGCCCTGGTCGGCCTCCGCAGGGAGATGGGGGCGCTCCGCAAGTCTCTGAAGAGGGGCGTGGCCGTCCACCAGACGCAGGTCAAGGAGGGCAAGGAGGTCAACATCATCCGAAAGCCCACCCTCCGCAAGTGCAGGGAACTCGCCGCCAAGGCCATCCCGGACCTTTTGAGTGAGTGGTCTTTCGTCTCCTCCCCGCGCTCTCACCCGCCGGCCGACGGACCTTTGAACTTTGTACTTTTCTCTAGTCCTTAGCCCTCCTGGAGAACGAGCCCACCCAGAAGACCCTGTGGAGGTTCTACGAGCACTTTGCGGCGCTGCTCGCCTGCGTGTACGGCCACAGAGGGGGGGTTCTCCAAAACATAACTATGCAGGAGGTTCTGGGGGCCCGCAAATCGACCTCGGAGAAGGCGTACCTGATAAACGTGAGCGTCCGACTCTTCTTTGCCCGATGTGTTTTTGTGTGGATTTTTTTTTTAATTGATTTGTTTATTGATTGATTTATCTGTTTATTTTTATTTCTTCCCCTCGTGTGTCCACAGGTCGCCAACCACAAGACGAACATGGCTTTCGGGTCGGCCCCAATTGTTTTGACGGAGGAGTTCAGTTGGGTCAATTGACTCCTCCGAGTCAAAGATCAGCTGCCCGGCGGACCCTCCGCCAAGTTCCTGTTTTTCACTTCGACTTTTTCCTGTCGGAGACCCCTCCGCAGTCCTGCCGCTTGACCAAAAAAGCCCTTGTCGGCCTCCGCAGGGAGATGGGGGCGCTCCGCAAGTTTCTGAAGAGGGGCGTGGCCGTCCACCAGACGCAGGTCAAGAAGGGCAAGGAGGTCAACATCACTTGAAAGCCCACCCTCCGCAAGTGCAGGGAACTCGCCGCCAAGGCCATCCCGGACCTTTTGAGTGAGTGGTCTTTCGTCTCCTCCCCGCGCTCTCACCCGCCGGCCGACGGACCTTTGTACTTTGTGCTTTTCTCTCGTCTTTAGCCCTCCTGGAGAACGAGCCCACCCAGAAGACCCTGTGAAGGTTCTACGAGCACTTTACGGCGCTGCTCGCCTGCGTGTACGGCCACAGAGGGGGGTTCTCCAAAACATAACTATGCAGGAGGTTCTGGGGGCCCGCAAATCGACCTCGGAGAAGGCGTACCTGATAAACGTGAGCGTCCGACTCTTCTTTGCCCAATGTGTTTTTGTGTGGATTTTTTTTTAATTGATTTGTTTATTGATTGATTTATCTGTTTATTTTTATTTCTTCCCCTCATGTGTCCACAGGTCGCCAACCACAAGACGAACATGGCTTTCGGGTCGGCCCAGATCGTTTTGACGGAGGAGTTCAGTTGGGTCAATCGACTCCTCCGAGTCAAAGATAAGCTGTCCGGCGGACCCTCCGCCAAGTTCCTGTTTTTCACTTCGACTTTTTCCTGTCGGAGACCCCTCCGCAGTCCTGCCGCTTGACCAAAAAAGCCCTGGTCGGCCTCCGCAGGGAGATGGGGGCGCTCCGCAAGTCTCTGAAGAGGGGCGTGGCCGTCCACCAGACGCAGGTCAAGGAGGGCAAGGAGGTCAACATCATCCGAAAGCCCACCCTCCGCAAGTGCAGGGAACTCGCCGCCAAGGCCATCCCGGACCTTTTGAGTGAGTGGTCTTTCGTCTCCTCCCCGCGCTCTCACCCGCCGGCCGACGGACCTTTGAACTTTGTGCTTTTCTCTCGTCTTTAGCCCTCCTGGAGAACGAGCCCACCCAGAAGACCCTGTGGAGGTTCTACGAGCACTTTGCGGCGCTGCTCGCCTGCATGTACGGCCACAGAGGGGGGGTTCTCCAAAACATAACTATGCAGGAGGTTCTGGGGGCCCGCAAATCGACCTCGGAGAAGGCGTACCTGATAAACGTGAGCGTCCGACTCTTCTTTGCCCGATGTTTTTGTGTGGATTTTTTTTTTAATTGATTTGTTTATTGATTGATTCATCTGTTTATTTTTATTTCTTCCCCTCGTGTGTCCACAGGTCACCAACCACAAGACGAACATGGCTTTCGGGTCGGCCCAGATCGTTTTGACGGAGTTCAGTTGGGTCAATCGACTCCTCCGAGTCAAAGATCAGCTGCCAGGCGGACCCTCCGCCAAGTTCCTGTTTTTCACTTCGACTTTTTCCTGTCGGAGACCCCTCCGCAGTCCTGCCGCTTGACCAAAAAAGCCCTGGTCGGCCTCCGCAGGGAGATGGGGGCGCTCCGCAAGTCTCTGAAGAGGGGCGTGGCCGTCCACCAGACGCAGGTCAAGGAGGGCAAGGAGGTCAACATCATCCGAAAGCCCACCCTCCGCAAGTGCAGGGAACTCGCCGCCAAGGCCATCCCGGACCTTTTGAGTGAGTGGTCTTTCGTCTCCTCCCCGCGCTCTCACCCGCTGGCCCTTTGAACTTTGTGCTTTTCTCTCGTCTTTAGCCCTCCTGGAGAACGAGCCCACCCAGAAGACCCTGTGGAGGTTCTACGAGCACTTTACGGCGCTGCTCGCCTGCGTGTACGGCCACAGAGGGGGGTTCTCCAAAACATAACTATGCAGGAGGTTCTGGGGGCCCGCAAATCGACCTCGGAGAAGGCGTACCTGATAAATGTGAGCGTCCGACTCTTCTTTGCCCGATGTGTTTTTGTGTGGATTTTTTTTTAATTGATTTGTTTATTGATTGATTTATCTGTTTATTTTTATTTCTTCCCCTCATGTGTCCACAGGTCGCCAACCACAAGACGAACATGGCTTTCGGGTCGGCCCAGATCGTTTTGACGGAGGAGTTCAGTTGGGTCAATCGACTCCTCCGAGTCAAAGATCAGCTGTCCGGCGGACCCTCCGCCAAGTTCCTGTTTTTCACTTCGACTTTTTCCTGTCGGAGACCCCTCCGCAGTCCTGCCGCTTGACCAAAAAAGCCCTGGTCGGCCTCCGCAGGGAGATGGGGGCGCTCCGCAAGTCTCTGAAGAGGGGCGTGGCCGTCCACCAGACGCAGGTCAAGGAGGGCAAGGAGGTCAACATCATCCGAAAGCCCACCCTCCGCAAGTGCAGGGAACTCGCCGCCAAGGCCATCCCGGACCTTTTGAGTGAGTGGTCTTTCGTCTCCTCCCCGCGCTCTCACCCGCCGGCCGACGGACCTTTGAACTTTGTACTTTTCTCTAGTCCTTAGCCCTCCTGGAGAACGAGCCCACCCAGAAGACCCTGTGGAGGTTCTACGAGCACTTTGCGGCGCTGCTCGCCTGCGTGTACGGCCACAGAGGGGGGGTTCTCCAAAACATAACTATGCAGGAGGTTCTGGGGGCCCGCAAATCGACCTCGGAGAAGGCGTACCTGATAAACGTGAGCGTCCGACTCTTCTTTGCCCGATGTGTTTTTGTGTGGATTTTTTTTTTAATTGATTTGTTTATTGATTGATTTATCTGTTTATTTTTATTTCTTCCCCTCGTGTGTCCACAGGTCGCCAACCACAAGACGAACATGGCTTTCGGGTCGGCCCCAATTGTTTTGACGGAGGAGTTCAGTTGGGTCAATTGACTCCTCCGAGTCAAAGATCAGCTGCCCGGCGGACCCTCCGCCAAGTTCCTGTTTTTCACTTCGACTTTTTCCTGTCGGAGACCCCTCCGCAGTCCTGCCGCTTGACCAAAAAAGCCCTTGTCGGCCTCCGCAGGGAGATGGGGGCGCTCCGCAAGTTTCTGAAGAGGGGCGTGGCCGTCCACCAGACGCAGGTCAAGAAGGGCAAGGAGGTCAACATCACTTGAAAGCCCACCCTCCGCAAGTGCAGGGAACTCGCCGCCAAGGCCATCCCGGACCTTTTGAGTGAGTGGTCTTTCGTCTCCTCCCCGCGCTCTCACCCGCCGGCCGACGGACCTTTGTACTTTGTGCTTTTCTCTCGTCTTTAGCCCTCCTGGAGAACGAGCCCACCCAGAAGACCCTGTGAAGGTTCTACGAGCACTTTACGGCGCTGCTCGCCTGCGTGTACGGCCACAGAGGGGGGTTCTCCAAAACATAACTATGCAGGAGGTTCTGGGGGCCCGCAAATCGACCTCGGAGAAGGCGTACCTGATAAACGTGAGCGTCCGACTCTTTTTTGCCCAATGTGTTTTTGTGTGGATTTTTTTTTAATTGATTTGTTTATTGATTGATTTATCTGTTTATTTTTATTTCTTCCCCTCATGTGTCCACAGGTCGCCAACCACAAGACGAACATGGCTTTCGGGTCGGCCCAGATCGTTTTGACGGAGGAGGAGTTCAGTTGGGTCAATCGACTCCTCCGAGTCAAAGATAAGCTGTCCGGCGGACCCTCCGCCAAGTTCCTGTTTTTCACTTCGACTTTTTCCTGTCGGAGACCCCTCCGCAGTCCTGCCGCTTGACCAAAAAAGCCCTGGTCGGCCTCCGCAGGGAGATGGGGGCGCTCCGCAAGTCTCTGAAGAGGGGCGTGGCCGTCCACCAGACGCAGGTCAAGGAGGGCAAGGAGGTCAACATCATCCGAAAGCCCACCCTCCGCAAGTGCAGGGAACTCGCCGCCAAGGCCATCCCGGACCTTTTGAGTGAGTGGTCTTTCGTCTCCTCCCCGCGCTCTCACCTGCCGGCCGACGGACCTTTGAACTTTGTGCTTTTCTCTCGTCCTTAGCCCTCCTGGAGAACGAGCCCACCCAGAAGACCCTGTGGAGGTTCTACGAGCACTTTGCGGCGCTGCTCGCCTGCGTGTACGGCCACAGAGGGGGGGTTCTCCAAAACATAACTATGCAGGAGGTTCTGGGGGCCCGCAAATCGACCTCGGAGAAGGCGTACCTGATAAACGTGAGCGTCCGACTCTTCTTTGCCCGATGTGTTTTTGTGTGGATTTTTTTTTTAATTGATTTGTTTATTGATTGATTTATCTGTTTATTTTTATTTCTTCCCCTCGTGTGTCCACAGGTCGCCAACCACAAGACGAACATGGCTTTCGGGTCGGCCCCAATTGTTTTCCTGTTTTTCACTTCGACCCCAAACCCATGCAAAAATCTCAATTCCTACTTCCAAGAGGCCTGGAAGTCCATGGGCCTTCCCGGGTGCCCCACCTTCACTGACGTCCGCACGTCCATCGCCAGCCACGTAAGCGTCCGTCGGCCGCTTCTGGCACGCATTTTGGAGGTCCTCCGCCGGTGGCGGCATTGGTTTTTACTCTTCTCTGTCTCTGTCCTCCCAGATAAAATTCACCCACACCAACGACGACCGGGTCAAGCTGTCCAAGTTCATGTGCAACGACACCAGGACGGCGGACAAATTTTACATGGCCAACTTGACCCCCCAGCAGGCCATGGAGCACCGGAGGCTCTTCGACACTGCCCTGGAGGGCGAAGAGAGGGGCTCCCCGTCAAAGCAGCCGACTTCAATCAAACGCAAGCGGCCCGCGAAGGGGAAAGAGCCCCTCAAGAAGAAGAGGAGAGCTCCAGAGTCCTCGGACGAGGATATGACTTCGGGCAGCACGACTCCAGAGGCGACCAAGAGCCCGGAGTACCAGGAGTCTGGGACGTCCAGCCCCGAGTCCAGTGGGGTGATTTGACTTTTTCCTTTGACTGCAGAGTTACCACATCCCTCTTGCGACATCACAACCGATGACTTATCATGTCTTTGTGTGTGTGTGCGTGTTTTTCCTACTTTGCGCAGCACGAGGAGCAGCAGGATGAGGAGGAGGAGAAGGCCGAGTCAGGCGCAGCGGCGGTGGGATCCCAAGAGGAGGAGAAGGCCGAGTCAGGCGCAGAGGCGGTGGGATCCCAAGAGGAGGAGGAGGAGACGACCCGCTGCGGAGAGGGAAAGCTACGGTGCTCCTGACTCCCCTGAAATGTTTGGCGTCGACCCAGAGGCACGTGTCCCCGCTGAAAGTCAAGAAGGCCATCTTTTCCCCCACCTCCACGACCCTCGTCGGCCTGACACGCCAAAAGGAGGTCTCCAAGAAGGTCAAGGAGGCCATTAAGAAGCGCAGGCAGCGCAAATAGACGTTGAAACTGACGTTTTTTAGACGTCGAGTTCGTGTTCATGGTCGCGTTTTTTCCGAGTGTTCGTGAGTGTTTGTTCCGCGAGAGATTTTTCTTCTTCTAATTTTAAACTGTTCAAGTGTTCAAGTGAGTTAAAGTGTGTTTTTTTAGAGAGTGTTTGTTCCGCAAGAGACTTTTGTTAAAAAAAAAAAAAAGTGTTCAAGTGTTCGATTTTTTAAAGACTTTGAGTTGTTTCTTTGTTTTTTTTACCCATCACCATTTCCATTTAAATGTCACTTTTTTCCTGTATATTTGTTCAAAATAAAGTAGTTTTTGTTGTTTGGAAGTTTAACTTCTTGTCTGTCCTTTTTTTCCAAGTATTGTTTAGATAATTCAAATTTAATTAGGCGCTTAATTAAAATGGTTTAAACTGGTCAAAGTGTTAATTGATCTGTTCGTGTAATCAAACCCTGTGTAATTAGTTTGTTATAACACCTATGTCTACTGACAGTGTCCCCAAACAGCCTATAGGGACCCTGTCAAATAAGTTAGAGGTGGGCACAAAAGAGTCCCACCCGCAACTTATTTGACGGGACCTCAGGGACATCAGATAAGTTGCAGGTGGGACAGCATCCCACCTGCAACTTATTTGATGGGACCGCTTTAGGCTGTTTGTGGTCAATGCATTATTAGGTCATAATTCATGATTGTTAGTGGTTTATTACTAAAAACTTGCAGCACAGTGGACAGGGCAGACAATGCAACATGTTGGGGTACTTAGCATTTCATGATAATGCATAACTAGCCTTAAAATGACATGTCCACGGACAGCTTACAGGGACCCTGTCAAATAAATTACAGGTGGGATGCTGTTTTCGACTTTGAGATTTTCGGCCGGTGAATCCTGGTCAGGAATTGGGCATTTCAACACATACGGTGAAATGCCCAATTCCTGACCAGGATTCACCGGCTGAAAATGTCAAAGTTAGAAACAGCATCCCACCTGTCACTTATTAAACAGGGTCCCTGTAGGCTGTCTGTGGACAGCATGATTTTATGCAAATTATGCACAATTTATGGTCGTAATTTACACCAGTGTGTTGCGCTGTGTCCACCGAGTCCTGTGCAGTAGCTTTGTCCACAAATGATTATATCATGGATGGAAATATGACCTTTTAAAGCACTGTCCACAGTGAGCCTACAGGGGCCACGTCAAATAAGTTACAGGTGGGATGCTGTTTTCGACTTTGAGATTTTCGGCCGGTGAATACATATAAGCTATATAGTTTTTTGCAATCTCCGGTCACGTTTCCTTTTTCGTTCAAGTCTGGCCTTTTTTTGCGAGGAGGACGCATTCTCCTGTGACTCGGCATATGGTCCGCCATTACAAATAATAGAGCAAAAGAGCAATCAGCAATCATAGGAGTGCAGCCGTTTAAACTTGCAGGGAATGCGCCTCTCAATGTGACGTGACGATGGCTCGAACGAAAACGCGTTGTGGAAACGTGTTTGGCTGGTGGTACTTTTTGACCCTCTCTGCTATTATAGTTTTTCAAGATAGCGGAACGGACATGGAAGCCTCCGTGAACCTACCCGTCCCATGTACATAAAGATAATAAATTCTTCATTTACGAGGATAAGTCAGATATTTTGAAGAGGTATTTGTACACCATTGAGGACATATTTATGAATAAAAATATTGATTTCAGATAATAAAATACCTAAAAATCTACACAGAGTCCCTTTAAATGAATGGGAAAATTCCCACGAACAGCCTACACGGCCTTACGCGTTGGACGAGAATTCGGTTAGAACTACAAACACAAGTAAAAAATGTGTTAAAAAAACTACAGACACGTAGTCTATACGGAGGACGCGCGAGTCCCCACGGTTGTGTAGAGAGGTTTAGATAAAGAGCTTTGAGTGATTAATTATGAGTATCTAACCTGACGAAAATGAATTTATTCAATGTTGTCCACATTATATTGCATTTGCAGCAGCATTGTGAACTTTTGTAAAGACACGTTTAGCCATTACGTTTTAAATGCATCATTATATTCAAATTGAAAACACGAGGACAGCATGAAAGACCCACAACTGGCAGATGAACGTGCTCTCCGAAACGGTAGGAAATAAAATTAGATAGAATGGAGGATTTTAACTGTGACAAGATGATTGACAGGGCAGTTTACGGTGACAGGATGCACGCAGCACGCGACAGAGCCGTCCGTTAAAGATGACGTGATAGTATGTCCCAAAGCTTGCCTACTCTTTTGCTACACACTCAAAAGTATGTACTTTTTCCTCACAAAAAGAGTACACACTTTTAGGGTGTAGTTTAAGTAAGCGAATTGGGACGCAGCATTACTTTTTTTCTAAATGAATCATCTGTTTTGAACGAATCGATTGAATAAACCAACTATTTCATTAAATGAGTGGCTTACCTAGCCTGGTTCTACCAGACTCTCGTACATACATTTCATTTGTACAGAGAGTCTGGCCTCCCTCAATTGAGAAACGTTTCCTTCCTTGTAGGCGGGTTCACTATTAAAGTTCAAATCTATTGGATCTGCCCAGAGTCACTCACGATCTGCCATAGCCAATCGCTAATGTGTGGTCGTGAGTGACGTATGTCATGCGCCGAAACGGCTGGAAACAACCATAGACAGTAAAAGAAACAACAAGTCCGAACTCCGAATGATCAGAGGATTAAATTTACAATAGGATTTCAGTCAACGAGAGCTGCAGGTTTTGTTAATCTAGGAGCAATTATTAATTCGAAATGTATATTTGACATGAAGGACAGTGATTATTCAGTCAATGCTGTAAGTTACAGTGAATGATCAGTCTGTCTGCAGATGTGTAATAAACAACAATTTTTCATATTACGTATTTTTGTTTCTTAATTACCTTAATTATGGTCTTCAAAGTATGTGTTTGTACATTTTTATATGGCATTTAGTTTTTTTTTTTTTATTAAAACAAATTAACCATTGACATCTAAAACTGAAAATCAAATATAGTCTCCAAAGTATGGGTTTTCAAATTTTTATTTATGACAATTTTTTTTTTTAAATCACAACCAATTTGTATGATTTACAACATGTAAAACTGACACACCAACCTCCTGTACGAGTGCACAAAGGGGCTCAAAATGTTCTATTCATCACAAGAATCAGTAAATTTACTGTTGGGAATCTGAGCGACTGACATGACTCCTGAGCGGATCTTCAACAATAGTTTAGCAGCGGGACTCGGGGCTTCCGAACACCGCGAACACCAGGCTAAAGTCCAAAATGTCACGGTCATTGTGCACGAGCTGCCCAGCACAAACTTCCAACCTTTCTGCCTCCTTCACTTGGTCCTCCGTTGTGCAACAAGAGGTGAGACGATAACAATCCGGCTTTAAATTCTGTATATTCGGCAGTTTCTTTTCCAACAACGGACCGAATAGCTTTTCTCACGTCTTTCTCCGCTGCCATTACTGCACTCAAACTGACGCACTACATCAACGTCATCGTTCTCAGCCACTCCCTCTATTCGCTGATTGGTCCTACAAAAAATTGATTTCTGGAAACCTAAGGATATGAAGCGGGAGAGCGTCATCAAGATGGCGTCGGTGTAGGTCACATTTTCTTGGCTCTTCTTGAATTTTGTGCAAAACTTGATTTTTCTTCCCCTTTGAAGACTCTTTTGTCCTCAATGCGCTGATTTTAGTTTTGTTTACGCTCTACATACATCAACGATTTTGCGAATTCTATTTTTTCCCCCAACGACCATTAACGAAAGACCGCACAACACGTGGATTTGAGATCTCGTGGCGTCAGGATGGAGATTGACGATGTGCAGAAATCTGATAGTGTTAAACGTATGCATAATTATTCCAAAACTGCCAATGTTCTGGATACATTGGATGCGTGTCTTCCCGAGTCTCCAGGGGTAAGCCCTTTACCCAAAATGCGACGCCCGGCCTCAGACCCTTCAAATGCCGTTTTGCTGGAAGCAATAGAGAGACTGGGTAAGAAGCAGGATTACTTTATGGAGAAGTTTCTGGAAATCGAGAAATCGGTTGCATCCAATTCCACCCTCATCTCCGATCTCACAAAACGGGTTGACGCCGTTGATAAAAAATCAGAGAATACAGCTGCTCAATCTGGTAAAATGGACTCCCAGCTGTTCTCGCTGGCTGCTGAAAACAAACACTTATGGGATAAAGTGGATGAGCTGGATGCCTACAAGAGGCGTTGGAATTTGAGGATTTCGGGTGTGCTGGAGGAAGATGGGGAGAATGTCAAGATGGTAATAATGGACATTTTTCTTCAGGTGTCACCAGGTTTAGCAGATGTTCTGCAGTCCTCGATTGATGTTGCGCACAGGCTTGGCCCTAAGCTGGGTAATGCACGTCCTCGCACAATTATTGTGCAATTTCTCTCTCGGTCTCATCGCGATCGTATCTGGGCAGATGCAAGAAGATCAGAAGTGCTCAGACAGAAAAAGATTAGGATCTCAGAGGACCTGACGCAGAGGACGAAGGAAGCACGGAACAAACTCTGGCCTTTGGTGGAGAAAGCCCGAAAGGAGGGTCGTCGTGCTGGCTTCAGGGGGGCGCATGCTATCGTGGATGGAAGGAGGATTTCTGCGGACGATGTTTGATTTTGTTTTCTAGAAAGCTGAAGGTCTAAAGCAAATGCCAGAGATGTTCAATGCCGTTTTGACTAAAGTAGCCTACTTTTGTTTAGCGAAATAATAAAAAGAAAACAAAAACGGACAAATATGTAAGAGCATATAGCTAAGGTAAGCAATGGAAGGGGACATGACAGATAGCCTAAACTGTATCGAGGGGTTTGGATACGTTTCAAGTTTTGCACTTTGTATTCTGTATTACATTTCATAGATTTGTCACGATTGTAGTTGTTTTTTTACTTTTTTTTTCCCTTTCCTTTTTTGTTTGTTATTGTTCATATGCCGGTTAAATTGTCTTGTCTTTCTCTTAATGTTCGGGGGATTCGAGATTTATGTAAACGCTTTATTTTTATTTTGTACGTCACAGAAAAGGGATGTTTATTTTTTTCAAGAAACACATTCTTGTTATGAAGATGAAACTTTTTGGCAAACTCCAGACGTTTACGTGGGACACATGATTTGAAGTTTTTATTTTTCTAAATTTTAACATTTTTTTTTACCACCAAAGTAATGTACTTAAATAAAAGGTTGGATTTTTCTCTTTTTTTGCATTTGGGTTCTATGTTGTTTAAAAAAAAGGGAGAATTTTTAAAAGTCCTCGACCACATCTTAAACAGGGGTGCCAATAATTGTGGAGGGCACTGTATATATTTTACACATGTTATATATAAAACCCTACATGTTTGCATCTGAGAACATGTGTACTTATCTTATTGAAAGATTGAAAGAAGGACTGAAGACGCTAGGGGTCCTGAATGCTCTAGAGGTGCACTCTTCATCTATGGAGGAACTGTTTTGTGGTGGAGCACCCCCCTTGTTGGCTGCCTCCTTGCTTGACCTCTTCACAATTGAGTATTCTCAAAGAGGAAGCAGTAGGAGGGCTCTGGAGGAGGTCACAATTGGCTACTGGCGGGACTGGATAATTCAAGTTGAAGGTGAGTTCATATAATTATAAATTTGCTATATTATTTTGTTATTGAATATATTTACAAGTTATGCTATTCCTATGCTATAGGAATGTGCTGAAGCCCAAATATGAATATAACACATTCTACGAAGCAAATTATTTACAATATAATTACCCAAATGTATAATTGCAGAGAACGGGAAAGACATTGAAATATATTTTTTCCTCCCATCTCAATTTTTTTTCCATCATGTAGGCGCTCTGTAGAATGTTTAAAGGTATAGCGGAGGATTTTCTTTTTCCGGGTGGGTAGTCTATACTATTGGTCGATCTAAGTGTCAATCATTCTGGTGATATGTTTACGTAAGGCCGTCGTACGTGCTCGTCCCTATGTAGTTTGGCGTGCGCTAAAAGCACAGTTTGGGCTTCTCACTGATGCCGCAGTCACGAAGATTCTACTAGACAGGTAAAGTTTGTCACGCTATTTGGAGAAATCCATTTAAAATCACTAGTAAAAGTTAATGCAAGCTACAATGCTAGCCCTGGCACAAGTCATGCACCGCATAGACACGGTAAACATCTCAATTTGTCTAAAGTAGCCTTTTGTCCAAAATGGTAAATGGTATCACGCTGAAATATTCTAAAACCTTGTGTGTTTATTATTACACAAATGCAACAAGCTACTTCTCCATACGCAACTATGTATAAAAATAACTTATTAATACGTATTAACAATGAGAGATATTAGGTTAAGGACCAACGTAATAGCACTGCTTATGTTGCTATGTAACTTAATTGCGATTTGCAAAATAGTTTCCTCAGAACGTATTTCGTGTGATACAGGGTTGGACATATCATGTCTTGAGTCCTCGGTCACTCAATCGATCAGTATAATAAGTAAATAAAACACGGAAGGGCATTTGACATGTTGTCTTTTTTATGAATATTTTTGAGTTAGTTTACAATTTGCAACATAATTGTGCAAGGCGTAATAGTAGGCGTTCCCTCTCGGGAGTGTTGTGTTTGTGCATGTGCATTTTTTTTTTTTTATATTGGAGAGGGTGGGTCTTCTCTAAAATTCGGAAAGATCCTCCGCTATACCTTTAGTTTTCTTTTCTGAACATGGTATTTGGGCTTCAGGTACATCCCAACTATTAAGTCAGTAACCTGGTATTGAGGTTTTAATTGTAAGTATCTAATGATACAAATCCAACTGTAACGGGAAACCGGACTCGGAGACAGAGAGATTTGTGAAGCAGACAGGTAATTTATTGCATAGAGTGAAGATGACAGCATGCAGGCATGTAATGCAATATTGGTAGTGAAATGTAATTATTTGGTGGAGCTATATGTAATGATGACATTTTATTTGTACCCTCACTCAATTTGGAAGAACTACAATGGTTGGGTTGTAGTTTCAATAAACACCATCATCTAATAACTGCACACCTGGGGTGCGTTTCCCGAAAGCATCGTTGGTAACTATGGTCGCAAGTTGGTCGCAATTTCCATTGAAGTCTATGGTAACGATGGAACTTGCGACCATAGTTGGCTAACGATGCTTTCGGGAAACTCACCCCTGGTTGATTAACAAAAATGTTTTGTTCATGTCAGTTGATAAAAAAAAAACTTATGTTTTTTATTGTTCAGTCTCTTAGTTTTCAAACATTTGTTTAAATAATTAAAGTGTATATCTATTAGACATGTCTGTCATTTGTTATTAAATTGCAATATTGTATAATATGCAAAAACAACCACAATAAAAAAGAATTGGCTCTTAAACATATTGACCAGTTCTCAAAATATTAATATATAGAATAAATGCTCATATTGTACAATAAGACATTACTGTTGTATCACAAATGTTGTGAAATAAAAATATGTGATAATGTGTTGTAGGTTGTAACTGTAGGTGTTAATGATTAGAATGTTTGTGTGTCAATCTGTTTTTTTTTTAAGATTGTTTGTTTGATTTGTATGTTACAGATGGAGATGCAGCAGTGGAGCTAGAAGGTGGAGAAAAAATTGAAATCACCCTAGAAGATGTGCTTGTGTTTGCTTCTGGGGCATCTGCCATACCTCCATTTGGATTTGTAGAGAATCCTACCATTACATTCCTTCACGAGGACCTGAATGGCAACCGGCGGATGTTCCCAGAAGCAAACACTTGTGCTATTACCCTGAAGTTGCCCATTGGGCATGAGTATGAAGACTTTTGTCATTTTATGACGTCTGGAATAATACAGTCTCCTGTGTTTGGGGTAGCCTAAAAAACCCACTCTGGCATGGCTGATCGTTCCCCAGCTGGCCCGATGTTGCTGTTGTTTTTATTATTATTTTTTTCTCTCCATTGTTTATACTTCTTTATATTGTGTATTGTTTGCTTATGCTAAAATTGTGTTCAAGTGTTCATTATTTGTAGATTAGATACTATAAATATTACATTGTATGCCCTAAACCTTGACTGGTTGTTTTTCTTTATACCTTATTTATTTAAGTATGATATGATAAATATAAATAATAATAATTAGTTATATAGCGCTTTTCTCTGCTCTCAAAGCGCTTTACTTTGAAGGGGGGAAGCCATAGTGCACCAGAACGCCCACCACACACCAGCTTACTGGTGATGAAGCCAATTGGTATATATGGGGATGATTAGGAGGCCATGATGGACAGAGGCCACTGGGCAAATTTGGCCAGGATGCCGGGGTTACACCCCTACTCTTTCAAAAGACGTCTTGGGATTTTTAATGACCACAGAGAGTCAGGAGCTCAGTTTAACGTCTTATCCGAAGGATTGTGGTCTTTGACAGTATAGTATCCCCATTACTATACTGGGGCATTAGGACCCACACAGACCACAGGGTGAGCGCCCCCTGCTGGCCTCACTTATACCTCTTCCAGCAGCAACCTGGATTCCCAAGGAGTCTCCCATCCAGGTACTAACCAGGCTCAGCCCTGCTTAGCTTCAGTGAGCGACCAGTCTTGGGCTACAGGGTGAAATGGCTGCTATTGGATGATATTGGTTAATCATAAAAGTATTGTAAACATGATTGTTATGCCATAGCTGTAGTCAGAGTAGAGTTTACAATGTAACTACAGTGGCAAAGGTTGATTTGACTTCTAATTGATGTCTATCTGTTCTTACAAGAATTCCAGTGGTGACAGAAATTTATAACAATACAGATTGTGCAAATACATGGAGTAATATGGAATGAAAAACGTGTACTTTATTAACTGCGAAATAGTTAAGTGAATGTTTGTTTTTACTGTAATTCTTATATTTATGTAACAAATTTGTTTAATTCCCAGGATTTAAAGATTTAGTGTAGCATTTATGATTATTGTGTGTTTGTGTGTGCTTTCTTAAGAGCATAGTAAAGCTATGGGTATCATGTATAAATAGGTAGACATGAATAAGACCAGCATGCAGGCTAGACCATTATTGTTATTGAGATAATACAAATGATATAACAAAGTTTTCGTTTTTACATACAATTTTTCCATTTTTATTTTGATTCAGACTAAGTTACTTTTTAATTGATTGCACTTGAGCAAACGTCACCAAACCAACCCCACGTCAATCTGATCGTACACCTCCAGTGATTTCCAGACTCGGAATTGCTCACATGTGTAAAAACTCCTCACCAATACCTTGTCATTTTGTTCATACAGGACATTATACAAACTGCAATGTGTTAACTTATATTTGTTTACACTCGCAATAAAACACAACATTGTGCTTTTGTCAAACAAATTCTTGCGTGTTTTGAGTGAGTTTCTTTCCTGTTTATGCTCGCCAGCCATAATCTCCGTCGTTGTTCGGACAAAAGCTTAGTCTTCTCACATCCATACGGCGTCTAATGACGGGTATAGTGTAAAATCCCGATTTAATTGAACATCCGGCACGATTTTATCATCCATTGACCCAGCAGGAGATGAGCATTTTCACTTTATAGCACGAAACTCATTTCACTTCAGGTAAAAGCTCCAGGTTTACACAGGCTATGAATGTTTGATTGTCGGCCTAGACAATTTATTTATTATCAGAGGAGTTTTCGCAGGAGTTCCATCAGTCGCTAAATAAAAAGAGAATACTTTGTTCTCTTTCTTTATAATATATTCACACTTTAAATAAAATAGTTTTGTTTGTCATAAACGAAAAAGTGAATCCAAACTGTTCTGTGGGTCAGTAATTTCCTATTTAGAAAGTGGAGATGGTCAAATAAATCCTGCTCTGCTGCCACCTACTGATTAAGTGTTCATCTCATCTTATTCTGTTTAAAGTGTTTGTTTTTCCTGCAGGTGAAAACTATGCAGCGTTTGCTCCTCTTACTGTATTTATATGGGCTGTCAACTGTTTTGCCTGACTTGGGCGAGATTTTTGTATGCTCTCAACGGTAGCAAAAAATGTGTAGTATGACTAGACGACATTTATAGGCTTTATAAAAAACTTTAGTGCAGCTCTATTAAATAGTACATTTAAAACATGTTTAAATTGAATGATTAATTACTTGTTCAGAATAAGAATGGCAGTAGCCTGATCCAAGCAATCACAGGCTAACTAATTTTAGTTTAAAATCCAATAAACTCTAAAATGGTTTCTGATTAATGCTGGATGCAGCATGAGTGAACTCGAGGCATGCAGACTGTTGCTGGCTTGCTGCAGAGCATTAACACATCTGAAACACACTAATATATAATGATAAGACTCAGTTTTTCTGAAATTTTTTAGCCCATTTTATTTTTTTTATCTCTGAAGATCGAATAATCAAAATAGCCTACATGCCATAGACTTTTATGAAAAAGTTACATCTATCATTGGGATTGGGATACCAAATGTATGGTACATTACCAGACATTCAGTATTATAGAAATAAGTGTCCTACATAAAATGTGCCAAAATAAGTCACGTTTTTAAACTTAGATTGTGGCAGACGTGCAGACGTTCAGACGGGCAGACGTTCAGACGGGCAGACGTTCAGTATGGCGTTCCGATAGGCTCTTTAATATAACTTTGCAACATGCACTCGTCTCAATGAACGTGACGTCTGCGTCTGCCGAACGCCTCGTCTGCGTCTGCCACATCACTCGTTCGTCTGCCGAACGTCTCGTCTGCGTCTGCCGAACGTGACGTCTGCGTCTGCTGCGGGGTGGCTGGGTGGGTGGGTGGGGGGCGGGGTGTACCAAATAGCTCATAAGGAATGCATAGGCCCTCTTCAATTATGTTTGTTTATAAATTAAGTGTTTTTACCTTGCTTATACATATATTTTTTTTCAAATATAGCCTAAATATTCATTCACACAAATTATTTTATTAAAACTTTTGTTTGACATTGTTTCTTGTCAATATTCCCAAAGAACAAGATGTTATTGCATCATGTATAGCCTATTTGAGAAATGTAAGCATATTTACGGCATTTATTTTAAAATAATGAAAAGCGTAATCTAAGACATAAGGACAGGGTGACCCTGATATTTACGGAAATCCGTCATATAGCGACGCATAACTTGAATCCCTGAATATGAAGTGTATCACTGAATATTACATTATATATTAGTAAATATATTGTCTCACATTTTTAAATATATGAAAATGTCTTAGGCCTATGTAATATGCAATATATTGTACTAAGACCTTATAATTCTGTATATTTTCAAATATAGGCTACTGTCAAACCATGCAGCGTTTCTCAAAGTGTGGGGCGCGCCCCACTGGTGGGGAATAGAAACGTGACAATTCGGGCGCGACAAACGGGAGAAAATAAATGTGGTTATTTTTTTTGTCCATCTCCAATAATTCTTTTATATATTGAGCGTAAACTCAAAACACAACAACGACATAAAGACTATAACTTTTATTTTTATTGTAATATTGAATTGTTTCTGTAACGCTTGAAATGTATTTTTATTGAATTGTTTCATTTAAAGACATTTCAGGCTTTAGAAATAAATAGATTACTCTTTAGGCTAGGCCTATTTCTCATAGTTTCGTTTAATTTATGACGAGATGTGCTTCAGTTAACGAGTTACCGCGGCCCCGTGCAACTCCATGCTTATGGCTGTCTGCTATATTTGCTTTATTTATTAAATCCAGGCAATTGGTTGATGAAAAATGTATTAAAATGAATACAATTTAGGCTATACAAAACGAAATTTACTTTAAATAAAGCCTTTCTTCTAAACAAAACTTAATGAAGTGGTCAAAATCATCTCTGTCGACCCACGTCTCTCGATATATATTGCCTATCTATTTTCATAATCACAGATGGAAAAAAATAACATTATAACAAATATGAAACTACTTGCAGACTCTTTTTTTATTAGATATGGCTGCACATTCATTTAATTCTGAAGTTTACAAACAAGTTGAAAGGCATTCTTTTGTAATATCTGCAACATTTATCAAGTACACAGATAATTTTGCATGCATTTATAAATTATTATGTTAAATCACAATAAAGTAATAAATAAATATGAACGCAACTCGTTTAATTACACGTTATTAAGCATTTTACTCCCATAGAAAATCATTAAAAGAACGTTTAAAGTGGTTTAATGCAGATTAGACCAGGGGTTTGTGTGTGGACCACTATTTAATCAAGAATTTTTGCATTCAGTCTGGTTGAAGTCCCCATTAGGATAGAAAAACATGAACACAAGTCCTATCACAGACGCAGACGTGACGTTATAAGACAGACGCAAGTGTCACGTTCATTGAGGCGAGTGCATGTTGCAAAGTCATATTAAAGAGCCGATCAGAACGCGCGATACACTCGCTTCACTGAGCCGTGCTGTACTGTGGATAGCGTGTTAAATACGTGTAACAATAAATAACTTCACTGCCACACGTGAATAACGCGTGACGTCTGACTCGACACTTCACTGCCACGCGTGATTTGCGTGACGTCAGCGTCACGTCAGCGTCACGTCTGCGTCTTAAGTTGAATAGAAATAAATAGCAGAATAAAAAAAAAATAAGACGTTGAGTGAGACGTTCATTGAGACGAGTGCATGTTGCAAAGTTATATTAAAGAGCCTATCGGAACGCCATAGTTCAGACGTAATCCACACGTTAACTTTTAACGTGACGCCGCCGTGACGTCTGCATAGATCAACAGCTACACGTTATTGACGTGTCTACGTGACGTGTGTCACAGTCCTCCGTCTGCACCAGTCTGTCTTGTCTTCAGCACTACACTTCCCAGGATCCTCTCGTCACCCTATCCCGTGTTCACTCCCTCATCAGCCACCTGTTCCTCGTCATCGTCATCTGTTTCACCTGTCTTCACCTCATTATGTTTGATTCTTCTGTGTATTTAGTTCCTTCTGTTTTAGTCAGTCTTTGTCGGTCGATGTTGTTGTTATGTTAATGTTACCCCGTGTTCCGCCTGCCTGTATCCTGTTTATTTGTAATAAAACCTTTCGTATTGGACCTTTCTGGACTCTGCCTGTTCGTCCTTCTGCCTGAACCCGCACCGTGACAACGTGATACTTGCGTGTACGTCTCCATATAAAACAAATGGAGACGTACACGCACGTATTCACGTGTGTTTTCTGTCTTGCTTGTCAGTCTCGTCGCCGAATGGAACATTCCGAGCGCCATACCGATAGGCTCTTTAATATAACTTTGCAACAAGAGTAAGATTAAGATTGATCCTATAAATGACAACTATAAACCTTCGACTTTTGATGATGGAGGTAATCTGTATATCACATCCCAGTTTAACTCTCCCTCAGTTGTCTTCCACTATTTTATCTTATCTATTCCTACAACCAGCACAGCTGAAATCCTGTTCCAAGTGAGTTATGATCTTTCGAGGTCTAAATCAACCTATAAATCCTGCTGCAGTCGAAATACAAAGACAGAGTTTTTGTAACCAAAAAACAAACAAACAAACAAACAAAAACAAAAACGGTCAGTTAAACTGGAAAGGGAAAAAATAAACCCTAAGTAGATTTACACAAACTGAGAAAGTCAAACATCTTTAGGTTGTGCCCCGCTCTCCCCTATGTAAGATCTGCTTGTGATCCATCTTCGCTGTGTTGACGACACATACCAAATTCGAGAGTATTTGCTAAAAACCGATGCTCACATAATTTTCAGTGTAATTAATGACATTTTGATCCGTGGTGTCACACACACACAAGTGAACTTGATTGCCGTTGCCTAACCACCGACGAAGAATATTTTTTTGGGAAGTTTGTTAAAATACTCTTCACAAAGGCTCGGTCTTCTACCGGTTGATATTTGTTGCATGCAGCATGTATAATAGGCAGTGGGTTAAATGTTGGCCTGTTGGATTCGGTCTCTTGACTGTGGCAGCTAATGTGAAACTCTTCTAAAGAATTCTAATGATAACTGTACTCCCACAAAGGATATTGTATTGGAGATATACATTCAAAACATATTAAAGGGTAATATGAGCAAAGACTAAGCTAGATTCCTGTAAAAACAAAAAATAATAATACATATTATAATATATATCATACCTGACGTTGTTGAGTGCCTGAACCACAATCAGCAATAATAAGTATAGTTCAGTAAAAAATACATGCATAAATACCTTTAAGTGGAATGAATAACTCTGCTGTATGGCGTCAGTCTCATTGCTGGCAGATACCTCAAAATAGACCTATAGAGAAACAAAATGAATAAAAAAAAATATATTGTTGACCACAATATCATGTTATCATAATAGTTAAATGAATTTTTATAACTACAGGCAATGTAACATTATATTTGTAGCCTACCTCATTTAGCTGATTATTTATCTATAGTCTTTTTCTCAATGAAACAGCCTGGGGCAATTTAAAAATGTTTTAACCTTTAAATATTTCAGTAAAAAGCCGAGAGTGTTATAATACTGTAATATTACATATATTTTAATATAATTTTAATAAACGTATAGTATATTGAACAACTTAAATTATACACAATTTATCAGTATTTTAAGAATAATTTAGAAAAATGTAGTTATTACAGATAAACTATATAACAAAACTGTAATTAATTTTGTTTGACACACAAAAAAATAAACAATTAAATAACAGATGATCTTCTGCCACTGCCACCCTCTCGGTCTGGAGCATAACGGAGCCATCTCTTTACTGCCTCGGAAAAGTCTGCCTTGGAGGCCTCTTTTCCTTGGGCTGTATTTCTTAATGCACCTGAAACATTATGGAACAAAATGAAGAGTTCAGATCCAAAAGCCTCTAAGTGCCATTTGAAATTTTCTTCTATAATGATACATTTTATCAAGCTTGTATATTTAAGTTCAGTAATTTCACTCAAATTGAAATGAAGATTACCTATTAATTGTCATTTAAGTGAAATTACTGAACTTATACAAGCTTGGTGATAGAAGAACATTATAGAATAAGATTTTCAAATGGCATTTAGAGGCTTTTGCATCTTCAAATATAACTGACATGGTTGCACCAAAATGAACATATCTTATAGGGCATTTTCAAACCTGAACTAAACCAATCTATTACTTACGGAACATTATCTTCGAGAGATTTGAGGTCTCGAAGCTCCTCTTCTCTCCACGTCCTGCCCAGTTCAATGACGAAGCCAGTTTGTTGCTTAAAATGTGGCTCAACATTTTTCTTATAGTGCCTTCCAATTTATGCCCACCTAGAAGTGACAGCTGGTAAATCTAATAAAAAGGGGATCAGTGTTAAAAAAATGATGCCCAATTAAATGCACACAAAAAATACATTTTCTATTAACCTTTCTAAATAGACTTTATCTGAGCCATACATACAGTATGTTTCTACAGACTTTTTTTTTTTTTACTTTTCTGTTGATCTCTCTTCAAAGTGCATCCACAGACTGGACTATGTTTATATATTTATTTTCAAACATAAATGGTGTCAAATTCAGTTTTTTCTGTTTCTGGGTATATTTCCTGGGATGTCTCTAGAATTTACTCAGATTAGTGCCAAAAAATAAAAACATGAGAGGACAACAGAGAATGGTCTGACTCGTTCAAACTGACAAAGTATACAGTAAATTAGAAACCCACTTTACAACTGTAATGAGACAAGTATCTTAGCATGGTATTTTTAGATTTCCAATCCTCTCTGTTTTCAGACCATATGTACTATAAATGGTTGTATCCTATTAAAGGGATAGTTCACTTTGAAATTAATTTTTGATATGTTTTAGCTTACCTCAAGGGCCTCCAAGATGTAGGTGTCTTTGTTTCTGCAACAGTTTAAATTTTGATATTTTTAGGTCAAAGCGTTCTTGTCTGTAAGTCATATAATGGAGGTCTATGGTCACCACCTCAAAGAGCATGCACTATGGGATGAATATAGTATCAAAATGATCAACACGTGCAAGCACAATTATCAATGAACTTGATACATGTTGTAGAAATGTTTTATCCATGCCTTTCAACTTGCGTGTGCAAAATTCAAAATTGAATGAATGTGTAGCAAAAAAACAAAAAATTGTGTGAATACATGTTTTCTTTTGTGGTGTATCATAAATTGTGCATGCGCTGGAAGTGATCTCTCTCGCGTGTTGTGCATCACTCATTGTTTACACAGAGATTTCGGAAGTTTTACCTTTCACTGTGAAGATCTAAACATATTTCGATATACAGGAAATCGCAATGGAAGATTATTTCAATATATATCAACAGACAACGTTGAAGTTTTTCCGCAACCTTGCGAGAGATCACTTCCGGCGCTTTCTGGCGCTTGAGCAGACCGAAGCGCCCACGCCCTCAGATCACTTGGACGTGGCTGTGGTTACAAGAGGTAAAAACATCAATGTGTACTAATACATTTTTACGAGTCATTAAATCATGTTTAATTTGGACTTCTCTGTGCATGCTCTTTGAGGTGGTGACCATAGACCTCCATTATATGACTGACAGACAAGAACGGTTTGACCTAAAAATATCAAAATTGAAAATACTGTGGAAACAAAGACACCTACATCTTGGATGCCCTTGAGGTAAGATAAAGCATATCAAAAATTAATTTCAAAGTGAACTATCCCTTTAATCAAAATGGTAGCATTATTTTCAGGATTATATTTCTACTGTATATAGTACAGTCATCTCTAATAGTTTCTGTTTTTATGAAAACTGAATGGGGCAATCGTTTAGAACCATAAATATTTTTCAGTAATCTTTATGTTATTTTTTCCATACTTATCAAGACCTGGAAATTAAATAAAATTCCATATTTTTCCAAACTGCGTAGGAACCCGGTTAAATATAATTGCATTACAAGACATACCAATCTATTTTTTTCGGTCTCATCCAACCTCTCCAATTCCTCAAAATCTTCAAGAGATTGTAAAGGTAACTGCAAGCCACATCTTATTTCCTGATCAGGTACAGCAGGCACTCCCTGTAAGTTTTGTATCATTGCTCTCTGCTCTTTTAGCTCTGCCTTAACTTCCATGAGAAGTTTAAGCACATTCCTCTTGAAAGGAGACAACTCTACAAATAAAGTAGACAAGTAAATAAATATATTAAGAGAGAGAAACTCTACTAGTTCAGTAATAACCCTAATCAGAAATTACTAACAGGTTTAGTGTTTAAATTAATACTTGAACATGGAATTTTTGTTTTTGATTTATTACCGTTGGTATGTTCATTCCCCTGCGATGTTAGTTGTGCTCTTGGATTTTCTGAAGAAAACACAACAGTTTTTTTAAACTTCTTATAAGTTCCTAAAACTCATCTGTAAAACAATTAGTCTTGAAGAGGTTAGCAGTTTGAAGAATCAGCTGAAAAAATGTCTGAAACAGTCAGACTGGAGTTTTGGTTCATGTATTTTTCTTTAAAAAAAAAGAGTGACAGTAAATACTAGCAGCAAAAGATAGGATGGATGTCAACATTTATAGTATAATTATATTTTAGCCTGTAAGTCCCACCTAAAAGGACATAATAATAATTAAAAAATGACATAAAATCAACATAAAGGCCAAATAAAAAGTTCCAAATAACTGTTTTCAAAATAAATTAAAAAAGTCATTACCATTGACCAGTTCAGTCAGTGTGCCCTGATGTGCTCCGTACTGTGATCCCTGGTGTGCTCTGTTGTTTGCGTCTTGGTATGTTCCCTGGTGTGCTCCGTTGTGTGGTCCCTGGTGTGCTCCATAGTTTGATCCCTGGTGTGCTCCGTTGTGTGAGCCCTGGTGTGCTCCATAGTGTGATCCCTGGTGTGCTCCGTTGTTTGGGTCTTGAAGTGCTCCGTGGATTGCCTCTTGGTATGTTCCCTGATGTGCTCCATAGTGTGATCCCTGGTGTGCTACATAGTTTGTGCCCTTGTGTGCTCCGAGGTTTGTGTGTTCTGACCCCTGGTGTGTGCCCTGGTGAACTCTGTGTGAATTTTCTGAGAGAAATGTGCACAGTTTATTTTTAGGCATGAAATGCTTGTGTTAAACTGACAAGACAACCAATGTTTAATAGACTACATTTCAATAATACATACCAGCTGAAGTGATGTCTGATGCAGGACTGGAGGCGTGGTAGTTCATGTGTCTCTCTGAAAAAAATTAGCAAAAGACATTAAAGGTTATGAAACAAAGGGCAAACTTTTGCGCAATGTTGCAGGGTAATGTTTAATCAACTGGTAACCAGGTGAGATACAGGGCCCACAAACTAAAGTATCAAGATAGAAATTTAATTAAAAAAAGATATTTCAGAATTTGTGGAGCTGGAAGTGCATTTATTACAGCTGTGATACAATGTAAAAGAGGCATTGAATTGAATAACATAAACACATACCAAGTGAAGAGAGGTTTGAGACAGCTGGACTGGTCTCAAAGTTCATGTGACTTTCTAAAAAACAAAACAAATGAACAAGTGTAATTAACAGCAGGGTTTTGAGTAATGAAATTGTGTGCTTTGAATTCATTCAGTCATGTTTGAAAATCACTAAAGGCGGACATTTGTGAACTTTCTCAATTGTTAGATTTTAATGATGTTGCTCTTAAGGACATTTTTATAATGGGTTAAATTAACCATACGTTCAAGGATGCAAGGGGGAAGAATACATTTTTCCCTGGCCCAATATATAGATTATGCCATGCTGCAGAGCCTGTTCCTATCATGCCTGCCACACCAGGGCCAGTTGGTGACGGCTCCAGCATCCCTGACCAGCGTCCAGTGACTTATACAGTCCCGTAAGGCCGCTCCATTTCACAAACCCATAGCTTCTCCCAAGAACATTTTGGGGGGAGCTGTATGTTCATTCAATTTTATGGCAGGTTCAGTGCATTCCAAATTAAATTGAACTAAATTTTCTTGTGAAGTTTTTTGGGGAAAAAGTTTGAATCGCCTTGAAATTCAGGGACATTTGATCATGAATACCTTTTTTTTTTTTTTTTTAAGTAACCACAAAAACAGTTTAATTATACTTCCACAATACCTGGAAAAACAATTGCGGGAGGAGCTGCGAGCCGTGATTTTTTTGGTGCATCATCATCCTGGTCAGATTCATTTTCTATAAAGTTTAGGAAGCGTGGATTAGGCCTGTAAAGTGAAACATTCAAATTACTTCTCAATAGGACAACACTTATAAAAAAACAAATCATCGGTATTTATTATCATTAAGTTAACCTTTTCTTCCTTTTTATTCTTTCATGGCCCTCTTCATCAGAAGTTATTTCTGACGTATGGATATCACAGTCCACATACTTTTTTAGCATCTTCTGTGCTTTTTCTAGGGTTTCTGTAATATAGATATGAATAATATAATATAAAATTGAGCAAAGCATGTAGTATCAGTGCATAGAGATAATAATAATAATTTTTAAAAAATCGTACCACACTTTTTGAGCAATCGGACAGGCTCAAAGACTTT
This sequence comes from Pimephales promelas, assembly GCF_016745375.1. The sequence goes on from NW_024121555.1 coordinate 5,248,945, forward strand.
CCATCCATCTTGGACAGGCTCTTTTCTCTTTACTGCTGCCTTTAATTTTGCTTGGTTGTAATTTGGCCAGTAGCACTTTTGTTCAAAAAGCCAATTATCTGGGACAACATCTGTGCTTTTGTCTGGAAATTCTATTAATGAGTAACATGGGTTCACTTTATCCATTACTGTCTGGGAAAGATAAAAAAAAAATTGAGAAATGTTGACCCCAGCTATGATTAGTTCTGGGTTGCTGCGTGTTCAGCTCCCTTACCCATACCAATCACAGTGGAGTAAGAGTCATGCATGAATTAATTTATTTGTATGTAATGTAATGTAATGTAATGTAATGTATTTATTAGTATACAATGAAAAAAAACAGAAAGAGTGGGTGTTGCATCACTTAGAAAACAAGTGAAATTTGTATTTTCTCAAAGTTCAGTCACTACAACAAACTACCCATTAGTTTACTCGAAAATTAATATTCTGTCATCCTTACTTTATCTTAGAAAGACATATTTAGATATTTTTTTTAAAGATTTTGGTCACTCCAACGACAGTACTACAGATAACCAAAACGTTATAGATTAAAAAGCCTAGATTAAATCTTTCCATCGTATTCATATTTATACTTTGTTCAAGAGTTAGATTACACCTCTCAATTCATTTGGATTTGTTTCAATGTTATGACATTTTTTGATATAAAGATTTGGTGTCTGGACTGTCAATGGAGTGACCCGAATCTCTCAGATTTCATTAATATGAAAATGAACGAAAATCTTATGGCTTTGGAGCAACATGAGAGTGATGATAGAATTTTCATTTTTTTCAGGTTAACTAACTCTCTATGATACGGTACTATATACAGTATTTTGAACAATTTGTTTCCACTTTTTCAATATGTTATGTTTATTTAACTGTAAAAACATTTCCAAAAGCCTGACACTACACCATACGTGCTCACTCTGCTGAACAAACACTATCTGCAATGGAGAAGGGGTATTGCAAAAAAAACATTCTCGTTTTCAGGAAGAAGTACATACTTCTGTTTCACACTGGACAAAGGTACGATTTCAGTCTTTTCTTGCAAGACAGAAACTCTGTAACATCCAAGTGCAGAGGAGTCGCATGGGTATGTGTAAAATGATACTCGTTTTAGGAACCTCTGGCACACTATATGAATGCTTTCATTCTGTTTGATTATGTCCTTAACGATGGCTATGTCTGTGTCGATTTTGATACAGTTGTCTCCTTGTTTGGGTGACAGAACACAATTTGACAAATGCACCTTTTTTAGCTCTTTTGAACTTGATGAGAGAAGTAGATCTCCATTTGGTTGGTGAGATTCTTTTGGAAGCATTTCTGAAAGTCTTTTGACAACCTGCTGTAAAGGTCGATCTGGTTTTCTAACCAATCGTTTCAATCCACCCAGGTAATTCTCATATGGAAATGCTGAAATATTATCAAGAGGGCCGAACGCTTTATACTCGTCTGCAAGATGGATAACCTGGTGGACATTGTAAACCACTTCATCTGCGCCGTACAATCTGATGAAATGTGTTACAAATGACAACAGAGCCTTGTTGGCAAATTCAATCATTGAATCAGAGAGGCCAGGACTAAGCAGCTGAAACATGCCAACAGAAAACAGAAGAAAGTTGTCATAAATTTCGGATTCAACACATCCTTTTAAAACAACGGGACCCGTGTATATCATGAACTGGCGGAACTCTGTGGCCTTCCATCTATCCACATCTGTCAAAGAACGAGGTTTCCTGGCAAACTCTTGAGGCATAAACGAACGGAGAGCAATTAGTCTGTCAGAAATCTGTGTGATACGCTGTGATGACAACCTTGTTCTAAGCTTTTTCCCTTTCATCCACATTTGAATTAATCTCCTCATCACTCCAAGACAGCAGGTGTGCATGTAGTCTAACGGGAATTGGGTTACCATTTTTACTAGTTCGTGCAAGGGGCTTAAGGTATTGTTCAAATGGTGTTCTTCATTTGTCATCATTTCATAATCCATGTCAGTACGCAGTGGAGCATCTGTTTCAGGATATGTCATTTTATTAGACCATACTCCAGTCTGGGAACATTTGTCACAACCAAAGTAGCCATTGTGAGACTTGACATTTTTGAGGAATGCTCGTGCAGGGGCGTCGCAAATAAAGGAGGAGACAACAACTTTGAAACGAGTACCATTCTTTACAATGCCTTCTCGCAAAACCACTTTTAATTCTGCAATGAATTCTCTCAAATACTCCCAGACTGAGCTCGGTTTACTATTGCCACAGAACAAACCGATTACAAATGGGGATCGTGTTTTATCACAGTCAACTGTTGCAAGAATTGGCCAAAATTGTCTTCCGGAGCTTTTAAACAGGGGGATGCCATCAATATTAAACTGCAATGCAAGAGTTTGGACATATTCAGAAATATTGGAGATCCTACCTAATATGTTTTGCAAGCCATTTACCAGGCCAAAATGGTAATATTCGCCATTGCAAATGTTTACCACGGGTACATTTGTCGGTGTATCAAGAAGAGTCCTTGCATCCTTGGGCAAATCAGGAAATTCTGGTCTTAAGATTGCCAATAGTGCTGTTAGAGCTACTAGAGGGATGCAAAAAGATGCTGCCCATGTTTGCAGTTTAGTTTGCAACTGATTAAGTGAATTGTTGCTACTGCTGTCAGATTCTACATTTGTTTGGATGCTGCCAGGATCGGAGAGATTGTCAGAATCAGAGATGAAATCAGACTCCGTGTTTTTTTCCAGGTCACATGAGTTCTCATGTGGGGGCAAAAGAGAGGAAACTGCATCACAAGAGGATATATCACCACTTTCAGTGTCTTGACGTGTGTGACCATGAACACTAGAGTCATCAGTGTTTTCAGTTTGTGTTTTGTATTCATCCAAAATCTCTTTTTCTATCTGTTGTACACTGGCCAAAGTCTTTCTCCTTATATTGTACATTTAGGCTAAATGGATTTTACGTCATAGGAATAATTCTATAAATCATTATTACATTATTATAATACTTGTTTGACATCCTAAAACACCATTGATGATGTAACGTAGACAGAGACTCTCATAACTAAAAAGATGTTTGAGCCCTCTTTATTGTCCTGGTACAATTCAATGCTTTATCTTTGTTCAACGAGCAGTTTATGGGTTGAATCTCTTAATTTGATATCTCAGAGAGCACGAGATTGATGCATTTAATCTTAAAATCTACAAAATTTTCTTGCGGGGGAGCATGGCCCCGAACCCCCTAGAGGCACAGAGGTGCACCCAACATAGTTTTACAAAGTCCTATGGGAAAGAACGACCATTTATGAACTTTACTCGAAGCATAATACAAAAGCTCAAGTCAGTAAAACTGTAAATGGCCAACGCATTCTCATCCTTTAACGTCATATAGAACGCTAGTGACAAAACGGCGCTATACTACGCACATGGCACCCGTTATCGTTAATATAACACGTGCTGTGAGGGCTAAGTTTAGGTGTGGGGTAGGGTGTACGTGTCATATTCACGCTAAAGGATTTATAACGTCTTGGGTTCGCGTGTTATATTAACGATAAAGGGAGCCATGTGCGTAGTATAGCGCCGTTTTTGCATATAGCGTTCTATATGACGTTAAAGGAACACTCCGACTTTTTGGGACTTTAGCCTATTCACCTTACCCCCCAGAGTTAGATAAGTCCATACATACCTTTTTCATCTCCGTGCGTGCTATAAGTCTGTTTGACGCACCCACCGCTAGCCTAGCTTAGCACAAAGACTGGATGTGAATGGTTGCAGCTTTTATACTAATCCAAATGAGTGACAAAATAACGCAAACGTTTTCCTATTTACATGTTGTGGTTTGTATAGTCACAGAGTGTGCAAATATCAAGGCCATATGAGACACAGACATCTTTTGACCGTATAAATACTATATTTTCTGAAGGGGAAGCACTGCTACTTGGGCAGAGTGATAACGATCACCTGAGACGCACCGTGACGAGGAGCAGAGAGTTCGCTTCGCTCAGCGTTGGAATAAAGAGTCAGCAATTACTAACGTTAGATAGAAAAGCAAAGTTTATCATGGGTGTTTGCTTTATTGTATGAGCTGTGACAATAAACAGGGGAGACCAGGTAATACAGTACCATGTTTCATTGATTTCCAACCAAAAACGCACCCAGATTTATAAATATCACATGAATAAATAATTATTATTACAGGAATCAATATGTTTTAAATGCAATTTATTAGCTGAACCAAATGTATTCAACAGTAAATACATTTGCCTATATAATATACAGTTTTGCATTACTATAGGATAGAATAAGGGGAAAGTAATAGCACAAATTGTTTTTGCACAATGAACTCACAGCCTATCGTACCCTTTTGCACGCTCAAGTTCGTTATTTCCATGGTTATTTCAAATTTAGGCTACTAGGCGCGCCGCGCGCAGGGTGCAAGTTCAACGCGGTGAACGCGTTAGTTTTTTTTTCCCAAGCGCGTCCGCACCGCATCAAGATAAAAACATATTCATACCCTAATCATATAATAGTGTCACTAACGTTACATTAGATCTGGCTAAAGGCACTGTTACAGTAGGTCATCTAAAAACATAACGGAACACTTACCTCAGCCGCAGGTGATCCACTTGTCCTGTCTGTACGCTATCGATGGGATGGCCGTATCCTTCAGCACATTATGGTCCGTGTGGCAAATTCCATTTTTTCAAAATAGTCGTCCTCATTGAAATGTACCGAGCAAACATAATGTCCCTTGATAATCTTAGGTGTGTTTGGATAAATATCCAGAGTAAGTTAGCCATTTATCATCCAGTCAGCGTTTTTAGTTGGAATTCTGTGAAACATGGTTACCTCCCCTGTTTACAGTCGCAGCTATTTACAATAGAGCGAAAACCCATGACTCTAAACTACGCTTTTACTATTTATAAATTGCTGACTCTATTACCCAAACACCGAGCGAACTCTCCGCTCCTCACCACAGCGTGTCTCCGGTGATGCGGTTATTACGCCGTCAAAGTAGCAGTGCTTCGCCTTCAGAGAATAGTTCCCAGGTTTTATACGGTTAAAAGATGTCTGTGTCTCATTTGACTTTGTTATTTGTACATTATGTGACTATACAAATCACAACATGTAAATAGGAAAACGTTTGCGTTATTTTGCCACTCATTTGGATCAGTATGAAAGCTGCAACCAGTCACATCGAGTCTTTGTGCTAAGCTAGGCTAGCGGTGGGTGCGTCAAACAGACTTATAGCACGCACGGAGATGAAAAAGGTATGTATGGACTTATCTAACTCTGGGGGGTAAGGTGAATAGGCTAAAGTCCCAAAAAGTCGGAGTGTTCCTTTAAGTTTCTCTTGGGGTCCTCCTCCCGTTTTTGGGTTCTTTCTCCTGAATATTTCTTTTTTGGCATCTTGTACCACGTTTTTGTACCTTTTTTGTACGTCTTTGACGCTCCGCTCAACGGTTGGATTAACGCTGTTTACTGTCGTCGCAATCTTTTTCCAAATGAAACACTTCTTTTTATTGCTACATTCTCCGTTAAATTTTCCCAGTAAAATGTCCTTGTAACTGTTATACTCCTCCAACAAACACATATTTTCTGCTGGTGTAAACTGCACTGAACGGTTGAATGCACTTATTTAGTCTAATTACCTTATGGTCTGAGAGGGGAGCGAAAGAATGAGAAATATCTTTTACAAATTGAAGAGCTGATGAAGAGATCAGGAAGAGGTCGATTCTCGATTGGGAAGACTTACTTCTATTTGACCAAGTAAATTCCTGCAAATCAGGGTGAAAGAAACGCCATGTATCTGTAAGAGAAAATTTCGAGCATAATGATAAAATGTTAATATTTAACTGCTGGCTATCGTTATTTCTGGGAGGAAGTCGGTCCAAGGAGTCATCCACACATTCATTTAAATCCCCACCTAAAATCACAAAAGAATCTGGGTACTTGATAAGTACTTCATTCAATTCTGAGGTTATCTGAGAGAAGAGAGACCATATGCATTTAGTTCAAAATAGTTATGCAACCCCCTTGTTGCTAAGAAATATAAATGTAGCAAATCACTAGCAAAGCTATTTTTTTATATAGTTGCATTTTTGTATTGCGATATATTGTGACAGAATATTGTTACACCCCTAGCACCTTTAAATTTAAAGAGGACATTAATATAAAACTGTGATTCACCTGACTTAAACGGCTTTGTGTTGTACCAAAACACTACCCTGGAAATCCAGAGTTCTCGCGAGAGCACACGTTGAATTTGCGCAGAGTTACTCTGGTGTCGAGTAATGATGGTCATTAAATATGCACTTGTATTTGAGCTGCACCAATCACATCGGGTTATCTGATATAGCCGGGCCAGTCGAAGTCATAATTAAACATTCCAAGATGGCTATGGATGAACACTAGTTGTTCAAATGGCTTTTTGGTCACTACAATTAAAGATTTAGACTTGCCTTTTCCTCTAAAAGAGGAACAGAAGACGGCACTCAAATCATTCCTTTGCAAGAAAGAAGCTTTTTCCGTTTTGCAGAAGAAGGAAAGCGTCTAATCTACCAGTTAGCCCTGCTGGTAGCCAAGCGTATGTGGCTTAGACTGTGTAATGCTGTGATTGGTCGTAGTCTAATAACATATTTTGGCCCGATGTTCAAAATCCTGAACCACCCCTTTAATATCAAGTGTAAATGCAGTGATTCTTACATATGTAATACTTACGAATTATCACACTGCAAATATTAAGGTCCTGGAAACTTAGTTTCCCCTTCCGTCCCTTCATACTGTAGTGACTCCAAACACAGTTGAGCGCAACTGATCTCAATATCCTCCGGATGGCGTCACCAGGGGTTTTGCCTCCAAAAAGGCTAAGGTGATGGACCTGTAATAAAAAAAGCAGTTATTAATTTGGGACAGATAGACACTTCCATTCCTAATCCATTTATAATTGGACACTAGCATTATAATTGTTGAAAATTCAGGCTGTGACTAGGAAGAAAACAGATTCTCTCATATGCACAAAAATTTATTGCACAATGTTATTAATTAATGCATGTTTTTTTTTTTTTTTTTTGGTTGACTTTAGATTGATGATGAATAGGCTGTCAAGTTTTCGACGCAAACTGATATGTTGTGTTAATGTGCATATTTATGTGCACTTTGCAAAAGTTTTGCATGATTTCGAAGTAAATTACATTATATATGTAAAAGGAGATTTTAGGTGATTAAAAACACAATTATAATCTGCTGTTAAATGTACTTACAGTTTTTTTCCTGTATTCACGGTCTTTCATCTTAGAGCACAAATCATTTAGTTCCTGCGTGCTACGGCAAGGATTAAGGAGGTACTCCGAAATGTCAATTGTTGGCTGGCCAATACTTCTTAAAAGTGTTTCAATGGCTGACAGCTTTTGGTCCATTTTGTCAATTCGAATAATTAACATGCAAAAAGAAAGCAGCTGAAATAACTGTATCAACATACAATTGTGGTAAAATAATGTCTATATTTAAATAGCGAAATAATGCAAACATTGGGCTGCATATAAAGAAACAAAATACATGTGCCATGGATAAATAAAACGGAATCGCCTCCGCATGGACAATAAAGAAATTATTTCAAACCATATTGTTGATAAATAATACGAGAACAAAGAAAAAAAATATGACGGTATTGGTAAACATCTTTAATATTAGGCTTACTGTTTCAAATGACATCATAGCTGTTTGAGCTGTGCACGCTGAAGCTGAAGAGAACGAATGTTAATGCTTTGCTAGAAGGTTAACCAACTCAACGGTTGCTGAAGAATGCAACTAAATTCAAGAATTTACAACTTTTTATTACAAGTGTAATAATACAAGTATAGTGATATAACAGTTCCAAACATGACTTTTAATGTTTTGGATTGCTGTTTGATCACATGCTCTGAAGCTGAAGGGAACTAACACCGGGAAACTGAAGAACTTTTCTAGCAGGTCGTTTAAATCAACGAAACATCCTATGTGAAATGAATCAGATATTTATAAAAATCTAATATTTCGACTTATATCAGCACAAAATTACGTGAATGCACAAATGCGAACTGACTGTGCTGGTCAGAACATGTAATCCCTGTTCTGGACGCGCTATTTCCTCAACAAGAATTTCACAACAATTAGATAATCCATTATGTAATACTGATACGTGAATGCTCATGATCTAATATAGGCGTGAATACTCAAGCGAACTGAATGCTTGTCATGAAGACTTGACTCCATAGACACGCTCCTTCCGCCTCAACACGCTCGTCGCACTTGAACACTGGCGAACAAGAATTCACACCATTCTTTTACAGGCGCGCTCTTATTATGTTATGAAGCCTATGGACAGATTTGTGCTGAACATGTTGCACTTAAAGGGTTAGTTCAGCCAAAAATGAAAATTATGTAATTAATGACTCACCCTCATGTCGTTCCAAGCCCGTAAGACCTCATTGCTCGTTCACGATTCCAATGACGCTGCTGACGCGTTAACTTGTGCGCCCGAGCTTCGTTTACAGTCTGATGGAGACGCGTGCTGTATTCAAGCTTTTCTACATTGTTTGTATTTTGGTATTGCAATATTTTTTAAAAATGGTTAGTAACTGTGCATGTCGCCGATGTCCTAATCGTCCTATTTGGGCGCACAAGATAACACGTCAGCAGCGTCATTGGAATCATGAACGAGCAATGACAACAGAGCCGGAAGAGAATGCAATGCTGAATAAAGTTGTTGTTTTTGCTATGTTTGGACCAAAAAGTATTTTCGATGCCTCAAAAAATTCGAACTAACCCACTGATGTCACATGGACTACTTTGATGATGTCTGTATTGCCTTTATGGACAAGGACAGTTTAAGGTACATACATTTTTAATTGGAGGAACAGAAAGCTCTCCGACTAAATCCAAAATATCTTAAACTGTGTATCAAAGATGAGCGGAGGTCTTACGGGCTTGGAACAACATGAGGGTGAGTCATTAATTACATAATTTTAATTTTTGGGAGAACTAACCCTTTAACATATCTTCCTTTTCGAAGTGATTCCAATCAATCAAAACCATCATGGCGAACAGCGCACATTTCTCAACTGAAGTAAATAATTTATTATCTATCGGTTTTGATATATCAGTCTTATTTTCTTATCGGATCAATAACATCAAAAATGGCCGTTCCTTTCATTCCTAGAATCGGCCAAACCAGCAATATTAACATCGGTTATCGGCCACAATTTTCAAATCAGTGCATCACTACATAAATTGCAAAAATATGTCTAATGCTATATGCCTATGCTAAAGCTATTAATTAGTAGTCCCAAACTGTTTGTATTAGTATTATGTTTTGTATTTGTTTTTGTTAATACAATGTTGGTATGAGCCACCACAGTCATTTAAACAGAGAAAAAAAAATAACACAGAGTGAAAATAAAGTGTAAAATAATTGTAATCACGATTAGAAATTTGATTAATTATGCAGCCCTATAACAGTACATTATTATATTATTAGAATATTAATTTGATTTCTAAAGGATGAATTCTGAAGTTGAAAATTCTGCTTTGACCACAGGCTTAAATTTTTAAAAGTTTAACATTAAGTTGTAATATTTCACAATATCACTGTGTGGTGAGCAGGACGGCCGAGGGACGTGAGAGAAAGTCGCGAGGCCGGTGGTGCGATTGCTAATGAGCAGCACCTGCGAGGCACACCGGTCTCGCATCTCTCACGAAGGAGCGGAGCCATAAAGGGGGAGCGACGGAGTGGATGATCGAGAGAGGAACAGGCCTGCTTTTGTTTGTGTTTTATATTTTATTTGGTAAGCCAGCAGTCGTCCGCGAGGGGCTGCTGGCCGGTATTTTATATTTTATTTTCGGTAGCCAGCAGTCGTCCGTGAGGGGCTGCTGGCAGGTATTTTGTTTGTTTATTTTGTTTAAATAAAGTTTTATTTTTCATTATTATCCGGTTCCTGCCTCCTTCTTCCCTGAACCTTGTTACACACTGTATTTTTGTTCAAATAAATGCAACCTTTGTGAGCAGAAGAGACTTCTTTTCAAAAACTTCTTATAGCACCAAACTTTTTAAATGAAAGAAAAAAACAAAACTTGTACTCACACAAACTGGTTTCCCCGGCTGATGCAGGTATATCTATGGCCACATGAGCTGAAAATTAAAAATACAATAACAAGTTGAATATATATGAATATATTACTGTCGCGGTTTCATTGGAGTTCTTTCATTTGAATTCAATGCAGGAAAAACACTGCTGTACGAACTGAATAAAAACTGGTTCTTATTAAATATTCACAAGTTATAATAATAGTGTGTTTTTTTCTCGGAGATGTTTAACATTAAAGACAGACAGCACAGCAGTACACAGTCAATTTAAGACCAATGCACAGGAGATGACACACATTTAGTTTTCACTCAACTGTATTTAAGTGAAAACCTACACGATGGTAATTTTGACACTATATTTATGTGGAAGCTGCGAAAAAGATCTATAGCAGCTAACGTAGCAACGTAAATTCGTGATAACAGGACACGACGAAGGCCCGCGACTCCAGTTATGAGCTGGCCTGGATTTCCCTGACATTGGGTGTCTGTCAGAACACGGAATGAGATCGTATCGGCTTGTGCGCTTAATAACTCTTGGTAAAATCCTTTAACGTTATTCATTTTCTCATCCATGCATTTTTTATGATTCTAGTGTCAAATTATTCCTCAAATTGAGTGTGAAAGGAACCGCGAAATGCGATAGAAACAGGTAAATCTCTAACAACAACCAAGTTATCGTTAGCTGCTACCATATGACATCAAATCACGCATATCCAAATTCTTATTAATATAATTCACATTATGAAGAAAAAAAATCTAATGTTACACGGCTCTCCTCAATGAAATGGCGCCAAACGTCGTTGGATAACCGTCAGCGTAGGAAACTCAGTAACCAAACTACCAGCATAGCATATTTTTTTCATCTACAATATGTTATACATTTAGATTGTAATCCTGAGACAAATAGCATCTTAGTATTCAAAGATATTTCCAGAATCAACTGGACCTACCATTAGTTGATCGAAGCACCGCGACTAACCCAGAGAGCACGTGAACATATTTCAGCGCGATTTTATGCAATACCTTTTTTTTTATTTTTTTACAGTCAGATGCCTTAACTGTTTTGTAACATTTTGTTTGATTTGTTTTTGCAGTTGATCTGCGTACAGCACACTCATCTCTTAAAGAGGCACTACACTATTAGGCTACAAACCTCAAAACGTTTCCAATATCTGTTGTAACTCTAGTTCAATGTACACATCTGAATTAAACATGCAAATAATAATAATAATAATAATAATAATTAAATAATAATAGAAATAACAAAACTCCACTGAAAACAAAACACCTCCCACTTAAGTTCCTGATCTTACAATCCAGGGAACTTAAAAACAAACTCAAATAACACCCTTTAATTATTATTTATATACACATACATTTTAATTTTATTTTTTTTTATTTATTTTTTTTCACTTTAAGATAGCCCGTGGCTTTGCACAATGTCTATGTGTTAGTGTTCAATGAAGGCACAACCAGTGGAGAAACAGCTTAGTCCAATGTCCAAGTCAATCACATCCCTTTGGCAGGTATGTAGTGTACTGCCCGGGTATGCAAGGTATGGAATGTGCATGCACTTATTTCTTCATGTATGTGCAATGTGAATGGCATGGTGGCAGCGCTAGGCTTACACCAACCAGCCAACAGGAGGTAAGGGGAATGAGCAGAATGAGATTGTTTCAGGAAGAGGTGTGTGTCAAGGTAGCTGGGGTGGATGAGTTTCATCCTCCACCGGGAGAAGGACAACTAGTCTTCTCACGTCTCTTCTGATAACTGTCATGGGCAGTGAAGAACTCCTCTTCTTACGGCCACCCACCAGGGATACAGGAAGGCCAGTACATGTTGAGATGTCAGCATCCCTGACAATTCTTTACTGTCAGGATAAGTTGTCAGAATCCGGCCCAAACGAAACTGACCTCTTAAAGCATTTGTGTCAGCAATCCAGACGAGATCCCCGACTTTGACATTCCTCTCCGTCCGGTGCCATTTATGTCGAATGAACAGATTTGGGCCAGCTAGTTCCCTCCACTTAGCCAGAACCGGTCCACTCCGATTTGAATAGCCCTTAAACGACGCCAGGGATGGGTCTCTAGGTCAAGCCCGCTGGTGTCTCCTCCAAGCGATGCTCGACCAAGTATGAGGGAGTTGGGTGTTAAGTACTCGATCGAGTCTTCCTGTTCTTGAGCTCTGGCATCGATTGGGCGTTCGTTTGTCAGGTTGGCTGCCTGATAGAACAGCGTTTGGAGCTCCCCCATGTGAGTGACTCTGTAACTCCTCTGAGGCTCATGAGTGCCCTCTTCAAAAGCTTTACAGCAGCCTCCGCAGCTCCATTCCTGTGAGGTGCATCTGCCAGGTGAAAATCCCACTTCCACTCAGTCCCGTTCTTAGCGGCAACATTTTCTATTGACGTAGCCTGCAGGCAAGCTAGATTTTTATACAGCTCACGCAGAGCTGACTTGGCGCCAATGAAGTTGGTGCCTCTGTCAGACCATAGTTTCCTTGGATGCCCCCTCAGAGCAACAAAGCGGGAATATGCTTGGAGGAAGCTTTCTGCCGACTGGTCATCAGTGAGGTCCGCATGGACAGCTCTTGAGGCCATACAACAAAAACAATACCCAAAACCTTCTTACTTGTCCTTTTTTTAACAGCGTCTTTCACCTCGAAGGGGCCAAAAAGGTCAAGGGTTGTATACTCAAATGGGCTTGCTCTTTTGGTGCGCTCTTGAGGGAGTTCACTCATTACTTGCTGACACATCTTGGCTTTTTGCTTCCTGCAGGTGACACAGTTGTTCAGCACCTTTTTAACTGTTCTTCGTCCCTGCACAATCCAAGCTTTCCTTCTTGTCCATAGAAGGGTAGAGGCAACACCTTCATGATTTTCTTCATGTGCCTCCCTGGCCAGTAGGATTGCAAGCCACGACTGGCATGGAATTAAGGGTACAGCCAATCTGTCCTCATTCCAGCATTGGATTCTCCCTCCGCAGAGCAAGAGTCCTGTCATTTCCTCCTTCTGAACAACCAGGCGATCCAGGGTTGTGTCCCGAAACTCGATACCATCTTGAGCTTCGAGAGCTAGATCTTTGAAAGCTTTTGCCCTTTTTTCCACAGATAGGTATGGTCTTGCCTCCCACTTTGACCCAACTGGGGCCTGGCCGTCACCTAGCCAGATTTCTACTGCTTGTCTCATCCATGCAATGGTTCCGCATAACCGTGACAGTGAACTGAACCTTCGGGGGTCGACAAGGCGCACAAGTGCTACACTGGATGGACTTGACCATTTCCTGGACTGGGCCTCTGCTGTAACTAGGGCTGAGAACGGCTTCCTCCGAAGTCCCCCAATCTCCTCAGCAACAGAGGGGTTGATCTCTCTGGCAGTTTTACCAGGCCAATCTGATTCAGGCAACTTCAAAAATTCTGGGCCTTCCTGCCAGACTGATCCTTCAGCAAGCTCCTCAGGGGATGCCCCTCTCATGATGAGGTCGGTGACGTTCTGTCTTCCTTCGACCCACCTCCAGTCTTCTACTGATCCGGCCTTTTGGATTTCTCCAATCCGTTTTGCAAAAAATGTCTGATAGCCATAACTATCCTTCTGGATAGCTCCCAGGATTGTCTGGCTATCGACAAAATGGATCCACCGATCGACCTTGATGTAGCAGTGCTTCTCGAAGTATGTCTTCAAGCGAGATGCAAAAGACAGCCCCGCACAACTCAGCTTTAAATGACATCACCTTTCTAGTCTAGAGGAGTAAGCTGGGCCTTTGACTCAACCAGCCTTACTGCGACTCCATTTTCTGTCTCCCACCGTAGGTAAAGAATGGCTCCGTAGGAAGCTTCACTACCATCGAAAACGTGATCCCCATTGGGCAACCTATGGCTCCAAGGGGTGTGAGACTCCTGTTGAATCGAAGTTGGCCAAGCCTTACATATTGCTCAAAGAGTTTTATTGCAGCCTCTCGAAGACGTAGCGAAAGAGGATCGTCCCAGGTGTCCTTGGAGGGATGGTCTCTTTCCTGCTTCCTGAAAGGACTCTCTTTACGAGCATCACTCCTCGTTGCTTGGCAGGTGAGCCAGACGATGGGTCATCAGACCGGTCCTCATCTTTCCTCTCC
>NW_024121555.1:5485143-5537643 GCF_016745375.1 Pimephales promelas
GTAACTGGATTGTCCAGGCTATTTTATGAGGCTTACAGGGTGCGTGGGGTTCCTTCACCTTTGGCCTTAAGGGCTCACTCGACTAGAGGCATGGCTTCCTCTAGGCCCTTCTGTCGGGAAGTACCTCTGCAGGAGATTTGTGAGGCAGCGGCTGGGCTACCCCGCATACTTTCATCAGGTTTTACAGTCTCAGCCTTCCAGTACGCCCGGTGCACACGTACTCGGCCCTTGCTGAGTGCCTAATCAGTTTCACTCTGGGGCGGGTCTGTTCGGTGCGTGGCCTAGTGGGTACTCGTCCCCAAAGAGTCGATTTTATCGACGCAGTGTTGAGTTCCCTCGATAGGGAACGTCTCGGGTTATGACTATAACCCTTGTTCCCTGAGAAGGGAACGAGACACTGCGTCGTGTTGCCACGCCCCCTTTTCAGACCCTTGAGCGTCTTGCTTCATCGCGAGGCTAGTGTGTGTTGTGACAGCGTCACTTTTATACTTCCGGGTATGCCGTCACATGTTACGTCACGACGCAACACCAATCAGGATTGGATTAGTTTCATTCATACTTCAGAGGCGCACGCTTAGGGAGCGTCCCCAAAGAGTCGATTTTATCGACGCAGTGTCTCGTTCCCTTCTCAGGGAACAAGGGTTATAGTCATAACCCGAGACGTTTTCCCCACATAGCAAAGGCAGGAGGGGCAGCACAACAAGTAAATTACATTAGCCATTTTGCATGAATGTGTGCCTCTTATTTTGAAATTTTTGCAGTGTGAGAGGATGTTTGAATGTTTTAGTTTTGTAATTGAAATTACATTGTTGGCAATTACCACATCAATTGAGAATGAGGAGTTGACGTCATTTTACAGTGCCCCTCCCCTTTCCGCCATGTTGGTAGGATTCCCACGACAAAACAGTATTGATTACGTGTGTTATTAGCTCGGTAGTAGAGGAGTTTCTCGCAATACCGCACTGTTTTACCATGCCTGGAAGTAACTGCTGCGTTAAAAACCGATAAAAACCCTGGTAACCGATAGCGTCACCTACCATCATGGCGGACCGGCTCAGACCCCGCCCAAATAGGCACGTGACTCCACATTCTCAATACCAAAGTGCAAGTTTCTCAGTTTTAAGCATATCTTTGTCATGTAAATGTTTACTTAGTAGTAGTTGTAGTAGTACTTGTTACTGATGGACCTACCATTCTGGAGAGAAACTACCATACTAACTACCTATACTATTACTAATGCACTCTTTAGATAACAAAGAAAATATTGCGTCATTGACTCTACACCAGGTTTCTGTTTTCAGACATTTGCTATTTAAACAAGGGACGTGCAGGACGTGAAAATGGTAACTGCGTCGGGCTGAAACTAGCAAAAAACACTTGTATCGCACCTGGCTCCACATTGAGCCAGGTGCATGATAGGGCCCTTTATCTTTAATTACAACTATTACTCATTAGTTAGAGCTTTTTACACTAATACTTATGTTTTGTTGTACGGTAATTAACTCTCAAGTTTAGGGTTAGGGTTAGGGTCAAATTATAGACTCTTTTCACATTTTTAGACTGGAAGTCGTCATACAGGAGATGGGCAAACTTCTAGTGGGGAATGAACGACTACAGCAAATGTGACTTTTGCAATCCAATTTGCTCCAATAGCAATTATTACAGCAGTCAGAAGAAACTTTTTTTGTAATTTTATGAAAAGGTAATAGAACAGTGTGTAGTGTCCTACATGTCTAGTATATTCACCTTTAAAAAAAGAAAAGGAAAATGAAGAATCAAACAAGTCCTCACAGCGTTTGATACAGTAACATGTTTGGACATGTTTTCACTGTGCCTAATATTTGATCTAGTTTCAAAGTGTTTTTGATTGGTAAATTTAAGCCCTTAGTTTACCTGTTTCTTGTCTCCTTAATGTGTTGGTTGTGTTTGCCTGCAGTTCTCCATTGTGTTTTTGTAGGAGATTTATTAAATGATTATTGATTTATATTTCCTTGTGTGCTACTAAAGTTTTTGAGCTGACACATTTAGTCCTAACTAGCTTATTTCTAGTGTCAAATATATTTAGAAGCTCTGGTAAAAGGATTAAAAATTGCACATCTCATATGAAATGAATAAAACGGCTCATATAAAAAACTGTGTTTGACCTTCTGAGGTGGACATTTGTCATTTTCTGAAGGTTAACCTTTTCCTGGAAGGTGCAGGTAACATTCCCTCGTCCAGTAATAGCCATTTTATCACAGTATAGGCCTATGAAATGTTAGTGTACATTTATGTTTATATCTGTGCTAGATAGGACCCCAGGTTATTCTTTTGGTTTGATTTTGTCTTCAGGGACATGTTAAAGGAAGACTTTGGTGCCGAATAGACATATCCTTGTACACATAAAGTAATGGTGCACCATAATATGGCAAGAAACAGAAGAGACACAAATCTGCATGACGAAAGGGTCAAGGCTTCCGTTAATTCACACGCAGTGAGAAACACCAAATCACCATTTTGAAGAATCAGGTGACTCTGAAGAAGTATTTATCATAACAGGAATAACTACCTTTTGAAATATATATATATATATATATATATATATATATATATATATACATAAAAGAAAATTGTTATTTTCAATTGTAATAATTCATAATATTACAGTTTTACTACCTGGAGTATGCTGTCATGTGTTGTCAAACATGCACAAGTCAAATATAAGAAAATTAGACTTTTAATCTCAAAGAAAACATGCAGAAGAGTCAAAACCACACACAAACAATACCAGGCAAAGGAACTAACTCAAACTGAGGACTTATATTCACAGAGAGAAAAAAAAAATGAAACTTCACCCAAAAATGAAAATTATGTCATTGATGACTCCATCTTTGGATCTTTGGAACACAGTTTGAGATATTTTAGATTTAGTCCGAGAGCTTTCTGTCCCTCCATTGAAAATGTATGTACGGTATACTGTCCTTGTCTATAAAGGAAATAAAGTCAAAAATCCAAATGAAGCATCAAAAATGCATTTTGGTCCAAAATTAACAAAAACTATGTGGATTGACAACAGAACCGGAAGAGAATACAATGCTGAATAAAGTTGTAGTTTTGGTTATATTTGTACCAAATTGTATTTTCGATGCTTCAAACATTCTAGCTAACTCACTGATGTCACATGGACTACTTTGATGATGTCTTTATTTCCTTTCTGGGCAAGGACAGCATGCCAGCATACAAGGACAGCAGACAAGGACGTAAATACATTTTCAATGGAGGGACAAAAAGCTCTTGGACTAAATCTAAAATATCTTAAAAATGTGTGCTCCTGAATATGAACGGGCTTGGAACGACAGGAGGGTGAGTAATTAATGACATCATTTTAATTTTTGGTTGAACTAACCCTTTAACGCTAATGAATCAGACGTATTCCAGACGTATTTACTGGAAGCTCACCAAAATAGATCAATAATTCTCACCAGGTGTCTTGGAGCCTCCACAAAGCTGCAATGGATGTTGCCCTTATCTGTCACGGGTGCAGCACAACTCAAACGTAGGTACTTAAGGCTGAGTAGAAGAGCATAGGTGAGGGAATACAGAGTAAAACAGACAGGAACTGTACTTTATCATTTGTGCTTTGTTTTTGCTTTACTTTGTAAAGTACTTTTGGTAAAGCCATTGAATAACCTCTAATTGGCTGCGAAGGTTAATAGCAGGTACCCCTGCGACAACTTACCTCATATTGCGTGACATGGTTCTCACTTGATGGTGTGTTTAATGAACTGTATCTTTTTTTTCTGGGTAATGACATTGGAAAGCCAAGACTTTAAAGGAGGGTTTGACTGCTTTTTTTCTTTGCATGAATGTATTTATGGGGTGCAATATAACATGTATTCGTGGTTTTTCTTTTTTTAAAAGTCTTATTTTTCATAAACTTCACCTTTATTGTCAGCCGCGCTCTCCTCTGTCCCCTGAACGAGCGGTTCACTTCCTGATTCTATGAAAACACTCCCTCAGAAACATGCTGTGGGCTCAGATTGGTTAGTTTGGCCCGGTGTGTTGTGATTGGCTAAACTGTCGCTCACGTTGTCCGGAAGGTTAACGCCCATTACCTTTACGAGCGAAGCGTGCACGTCATGAGCTCCGGTCCAGATGTAGATATGTGTCGAACTGCAGTATCAGTTTCAGGCATAATCAGACCGAGAAAGCGGCGATGAAGAGAGTCAAGCAGAACCTCACCACAAACGGCACTTAATAAACGTTTCTGGATGATAATTTTCTAAAATTTTTTAACTTTATACACGTTTAGTTTACACAATAACATCTGACTGGCAACAATAGCAACTGACTGGCTACTAATGTTATACTCAAACAGCGTTGGCATGTTTACGTTCTTGATCAAATCGAAAATAATGTCATAAAGCATATATACATGAAAAATACGTGCCAAAAAAAGCCAGCGCTGGCATTTGAAAAAAAAATAAAACACAAGGCTACGTCTGAAATTATACATGCAAATACATCTTAGCCAGTCTTAGCCTACTTACAGATTGTGGCCCAACACTGCTGCCTCTTGTTTTAAAGTCGGAACTGCTTCATGTTTTAGTAACAGTTTCTTGTTGAATCCGGTGTTGAACTCGTGGAGGTTCTGGAAGCTGTCTTCCGTAAAATGCGCAGCACAGAGAGCTAGATTACGTTCGTCATTTTCAGGAACATAATCAAACTGTATCCATTATTGAGGAAGTATAGCGTCCATGGGAAGCCCGAACACAGAAGACCTGACAGCTGCGTGAACAACACACTCGACGAGTCGACGTGCCTCAGAAATATGTGCATGCCATTTTCTGCATATTCTGAGGGAGGTGTTGATGCAAATGTGTAGGTTAGTGACGTACCATAACCCAGCTGTAGTCCCAATCGAGTCGTTTTTGTAGGCAATATAATTCCTGATTTTTAAAAGCCGATATCTCTGCTTACACTGAACTTTCAGCGCTGCAACTTTGCAGATACACTTCATGCACCAACAGCAACATTACACACTATTTAAAATGAAAAAAGTGAAATCGCAGTCAACCCCCCTTTAAGGTATTTCCTTTTGTAGAATCTTTTAATAATAAACACATGGTGGGAGATATTCACTGAACCAATCAGTGTGCCAACTAGTACATCCCCTACATGCTACACTCTAAATAATGCTGGGTTGTTTTAACCCAAATTTGGGTTGAAACTACACCATATTTTTTAGAGTTTAAGCACACTTATCTGGCATTATTTATGAGGCACTGACTGTCACTGATTTGTTTTCCAACCGATAGAATCTGCCGTCTATATCTGTGAGGTGGTTATGTACAAATTATAGTGATCTCACTAAGTACAGCAGACCACTTCAATACACCATGATCAATTTCCCTCTTCCCAGTGTGTCCATAAACATGCAACTCACACGCATTGTTTTCTAAAAGGAATGATCAACGATAGAAACATCTGCATGATAGTTGCCTGTCCGCCATGAGACCTTTGCTTAAAAATAAGAGGTTGGCTCAACACCACTGTGTTTTGACTTCCCATACACTCTGCTTGTTCTGCTTTGACAAGCAATAACTTTGATTATCAAGGCCTTAATGATATGTTACATTGACACTAATTACACAATAAATCAATAATATGCGCAATGTTTCATATTTCTCCATATTTTCTACAATGTTTCATGTTTCAAATATGGATTCAAATTCTGGCATTAAAAAAAAAATCAGCAATGATTCTTATGTATCTAGTTTCATTTAATATACAAATGGGTTGTCCATTGTTAGAGAAACTCAAAATATATGCAGCTGGAGGCACTTGGTTTGTGTACTCTACTAGTAGCATATTAAAATCAGTCATCAGGGTGAACAACTCAAGGTCGTTGTCAGAAGTAAGGCAAATGCTGGCTCCCTGTGGGGAGAGAGGTTAGTGAGACACAGCATGAGAGTGTTAATGTTGTGTGCTCCACGTCCATTTATGAAGTCTATACTGCCAGTTTTGTCTTGATAAGGTTCCAAGGTTCTGTCCTGTGACAGCAAGTCCGGGATCAGATCTTATAGGCTGCCTGGAGCCATTTTTAAAAGTGAAAAATTAGTATTTGGTTTTGACAACACTGTGAAAAGTGACCAGTTGACTTAGCTTAGAAAAGTGAGGAAAACCATTGCCTTAAGGATTAGTTCACTTCGGATTAAAAATTTACTGATAATTTATTCACCCCCATTTCATCCAGTTCATGTCTTTCTTTCTTCAGTCAAAAAGAAATTAAGGTTTTTGAGGAAAACATTCCAGGATTTTTCTCCATATAGTGGACTTCAACAGGAACCAATGGATTGAAGGTCCAAATTGCAGTTTCAGGTAAGCTTCAAAGGGCTCCACATTATCCCAGCTGAGAAATAAGGGACTTATCTAGAGAAATATTGGTCATTTAAAAAAAAAAAAAAAACAACAACAACGTTTTTTTACCACAAATGGTCATATATAGTGGATGTCTATATGGTCTATAAGCTGCACTAAAACTGCAATTTAGACATTCAACCCGTTAGTTCATGTTGGAGTCCACTATGTTGTGGAATGTTTTCCTCAAAAGCCTTAATTTATTTTCAACTGAAGAAAGACATACATGAATATCCAACGCATTCTCATCCTTTAGCGTCATATAGGTGACACTATATGACAAAACGGCACTATACTACGCACATGGCACCCATTATCATTAATATAACACTGCTGTGATGGGTAGGTTTATGTGTGGGGAGGGTAGGTGTTACATGTGTGTCCTGTGGTGCCCCATTCTTTGTATATTTGGTTCAGTCCTGTTTCTTTTTTCCCGCTCCTTGTTTGTATTCAGTCCCTTCACCTGTGTTTGGTTAATTTGCCCCAGCTGTGCCTTGTTCCCCTAGTCTGTTCTAGTGTATTTAAACCCGTGTTCTCCTCACTCCTGGTCTGGCACCAAATTGGTATGCCAACTGCCAATAAAAAAAGAAAGAAAGAAAGAAAGAAAGAAAGAAAGAAAGAAAGAAAGAAAGAAAGACACTCCTGGTCTGTTCTCGTTCATGTAATGTGTGATATTGTGGTTCCTAAGTTTTGGTAATTAAACATCCTGTTTCCTGGTATTCCTCGTGTTTCCAGTACCACACGACCGTAACAGAAGAACGGACCTTAAAAAGAAGAAGAAGGTGAAGAACTTTATGGCTGAAGACAAACTCCTCTTCACTTCCCAGAATGGGCGATAGTTGGAGGGGTATGTGAAAGAGTTCCTGAGTCTTTATCATCAGGTGAGCTGGGGTAACTCTACTATTAATGCCTGCTTCCGGATGGGACTGGATGATGGTAAATTATTCAGATTTATCTCCCCTGATGATTGTTACAGGTCAATCCCTGACTTCATTAACTATATCCTAGAATTACATGGTTCTAATTTCTTTGTTGATATAGTAGAAAACAATCAAAATCATCCAGTCCCTACCCACAAGCATGTGGATGCCCCAGTTCATCCTAAACCAGCACCTTTCACATACCTCTCCAAGGGTTCGAAGTCCTCCGGCTCATCCGAGATGGTCTCAGGGAAAGATCTGGCGAGTCCAACCCAGTCCGTAATCCACTTCAGCCCCGCCGAGCCTGAAATCAATGGCAGCCCTCCCAAGCCTACATTCCGCGACTGTCTTCGCAAGCCTGCACGTCATATCATGGCAACCATCAACGCAGCCACCAGATCAGTCTTTGGACGTCCAGGGCTGATTTCTAGCATGGCTGATCTACCACTGATATCAGTACGTGCAGTCAGGAGGGCCATCGTCCCAAAGTCTGTTCCTGTAGAGACCGTCCAGCCAGTGCCAGAGACCGTCCAGCCAGTGCCAGAGACCGTCCAGCCAGCGCCAGAGACCGTCCAGCCAGTGCCAGAGACCGTCCAGCCAGCGCCAGAGACCGTCCAGCCTGAGCCCGTTGCCTGCCCGCCAGCGCCTGAGCCCGTTGCCTGCCTGCCAGCGCCTGAGCCCGTTGCCTGCCCGCCAGCGCCTGAGCCCGTTGCCTGCCCGCCAGCGCCTGAGCCCGACGCCAGCCCTGCCGAGCCTGAGCTCCACGCCAGCCCTGCCGAGCCTGAGCTCCACGCCAGCCCTGCCGAGCCTGAGCTCAACGCCAGCGATCCCGAGCCTACTCCGCTGGTCCCGTCCAGCACCGATCCTGAGCCTACTCTGCTGGTCCCGTCCAGTCCCGAGCCTGTCCCAGAGCATGTTCCTGAGCCGGTCACTCTCCCCAAGAAAATTTTTTGGGGGGGGGATATAGGACTCCGCCATGGCCACCTGGAAAAAAGAATCCACCCTGGGCCCCTGCGCTACCAGCTCCGCCCTGGCCACGCCCTCAGCCTGCTCCGCCCTGGCCACGCCCTCAGCCTGCTCCGCCCTGGCCACGCCCTCAGCCTGCTCCGCCCTGGCCACGTCCACGTCCTGCTCCGCCCTGGCCACGTCCACGTCCTGCTCCGCCCTGGCCACGTCCACGTCCTGCTCCGCCCTGGAGGCTTCCTGCTCTGGATAGGCCTCGCCCTGGTCAGCCTCCAGGGCGCCCACCCCCCCACCCCATTGAAGTTCTACGGCGCGAGGTCGCGCCTTTTCGGGAGGGGGCGTAATGTTGCATGTGTGTCCTGTGGTCCCCCATTCTTTGTATATTTGGTTCAGTCCTGTTTCTTTTTTCCCGCTCCTCGTTTGTATTCAGTCCCTTCACCTGTGTTTGGTTAATTTGCCCCAGCTGTGCCTTGTTCCCCTAGTCTGTTCTAGTGTATTTAAACCCCGTGTTCTCCTCACTCCTGGTCCGTTCTCGTTCATGTAATGTGTGATATTGTGGTTCCTAAGTTTTGGTAATTAAACATCCTGTTTCCTGGTATTCCTCGTCTCCTCGTGTTTCCAGTACCACACGACCGTAACAGTAGGGTAGTCTCATATTACGCTAAAGGATTTATGACGACTTGGGTTTGCGTGTTATATTAACGATAAAGGGTGCAATGTGCGTAGTATAGCGCCGTTTTGTCATATAGCGTTCTATGTGATGCTAAAGGATGAGAACGGGCTGGAATATCTTGGATCTCATTGGGGTGAGTAAATTATTCTGAAGTGAACTAATCCTTTAAGATTAAATAAACTTCATGCATAATTGAAAAATTTAAGTTATGCGGAATTGGCAAGTTCTGACAACTTTTTTTTTTAATCAAGCTAATGGATTGGTGTTTATAACTTTATAATTTTAAGGCAATGAGTTTCCTCACTCTTTCTAAGTTAAGTCAACTGATGCTATTTCACAGTGTAAAATGGTTCTTATGGAAGCAAAGGCCCTATCCCAAATAGCACTCTAAACGTAACACCATTTAGACTGTCGGAAAGAAGTCTGCTGCGGAGCTCGCTTCAGTGCGGGCTCAGCAAAAGTGCGCATCTAGGGCACAAATAACCATAAAGGGGGCACTCGCGAGCACCCTTCTGACACCTAAATGACAAATGGGACCCCCTACGTTCTCATGGACTTAATGGACACGCGTACAAGGCATCCATTGTAAGTCCACAAGATCGTAGGTGCATATGAAGTGTGCCATTTGTGACAGGGCCAAAGTATACTGTGGTGAGGGGGGCGTGGTTTGCGCACTGTCTGCACGGAGAGATGAGTCAAGGGGCTGTGCGGTGAGTAAGTGGATCAAGGACAAATGATAAACACCTGTGTCTGATTGCAGTGATTGGTGTGGGGAGACGGTTAAAACGGGCACAGTGTGAGAAGGACGGGAAGAGAGAAACAGGCTGGAACTCGGGCTGTCAGTCGAAAGCTGTGAATCAGCGGGAAGGAGTGGGATCTGAAACTCCCTGTGGACTCATACCCAGTGGACTGAGAAGCTGTCATCAACGACGTGGAAAGAGTTTATGAATGAGAGTTGCTGTAGCAGAGGCTACGGTGAACGCGCTGTGTGCGCACCTTTGTTTTGTGTTTGAAAGAATAAAATACAGTTCGAGTTCCAGTCTCGCCGACCCTGTCTCCTTCTTCCTATATATATATATTGAGTAAGAACCTTGTTACACTGGTGCCGAAACCCGGGAAGAAGGAGTCTGCCGCCGCCATGCAGAGCCCGTCAGGATCGCCATTTTCGGAGATCATCCAGTCACTCGCGGCTCTTCAGCGCGATCAACATCAAGCCCTGCTGAGCATGAAGGAGGAACAGGACCAGCGCTTCCAGGCGCTCCTCCAAGGCCAGCAGCAAGACCGCGAGTTGTTCCGGAGCTGTATCGGCCAGGGGATTCCGGCCACTCCCCCACCAGCTGCAGCCTCGGCCACACCATTGACCCTCGGGAAGATGGGTCCACAGGACGACCCGGAGGCGTTCCTGGACCTTTTCGAGAAGGCGGCCGAGGCCCGGGAGTGGCCCAAAGAAGACTGGCCGTTGCGACTCATCCCGCTGTTGTCCGGTGAGTCGCAGATCGCCGCCCACCAACTGCCAGTCGCGAATCTCCTGGCCTATGACGACCTGAAGCGTGCCATCCTTCAGCGGGTCGGCCGGACCCCCGAACAGCATCGACAACGCTTCAGATCCCTGACCTTGGAAGAGTCCGGCCGGCCCTTCGTGATGGCACAACAGCTCCGGGACTCCTGCCGAAAATGGCTGACGGCCGAGGGTAGCGACGTCGAGAAAATGATCGATCACGTGGTACTGGAGCAGTTCGTGGGAAAGCTTCCGAAGAGGACTGCCCAATGGGTCCAGTGCCACCGCCCGACGTCGCTAGACCAGGCCATTCAACTGGCGGAGGATCACATGGTGGCGTGCTCAGGGGTCGGCGAAACCCTCCCATCAGTCTCTCTCTCTCCCTCTCTCCCTCTCTCTCTCTCCGCCTCTCTCTCTCCTAAACCTCTCCCCGCTCCCAGGTCTCGAGGGGGCCTGGTGCCCCGCCCAGCGCCGCGGTGGAAGTCTGGCTGGCCAACGGATAGCGCTTCCGCGGGGAGAACGGGTCCGCGGGGGCCAACAGCGGGGGACACGTCCACCCTGGTTCCGGGGACAACCCTCTCCTCACGGCAATCCCTTGTTCCCCTTCCCGCCGCTGGGGCAGCGGTAAAGCCTGGGCCGGCCTGTTGGCGCTGTGGGGACCCGGGCCATTTTATCGACCGGTGTCCCGTGATGGAGGTGGGGACACTGGTCCGGATCCCCGACGCGCCAACGGCCGCCCCCGATCAAGCTGGCTTGTACCAGATACCTGTGAGTATAAAGGGGGGTACTTATCAGGCTTTGGTGGATTCGGGATGTAACCAGACCTCTATTCATCAAAGCCTGATTCGGTCCGGGGCATTGGATAACAGCCGCTTGGTTAGGGTTCGGTGTGTGCACGGGGAGGTGGAAAATTATCCGTTAATGTCCGTCGCGATTCTATTTCGGGGACAAAAGCATAACGTGGAGGCGGCAGTTAATCCGCGCCTCCAGCATCCGCTAATTCTGGGAACTGATTGGCCAGGTTTTGCGAATCTATTGGGGATTTTATGTGCGGATGCTTCTTGGAGAACGAAGCAGCAGGGAAAGACAGCGGTGGTGCAGGTGGGGGAGGCTGTACCGGGACCTCTGGGTGCTGCTGTAGGGGAAGAGAGAGCTTTAGAGAGAAATCTCCTCTCTGAGCGCGATGATTTTCCCCTAGAGCAGTCCCAGGATGAAACGCTCAAACACGCGATTGATTCGGTCCGTTCCATCGACGGACAGCTACTCCACCCGGACCAACCGCTCTCGTATCCCTACTTTTGCATAATTAAAGATAGGTTGTATCGGGTGACCCAAGACGCCCAGACAAAGGAAGATACAACCCAGTTATTAGTGCCAAGGAGCCGCCGGGAAATGCTTTTCCAGGCGGCTCACTGTAATCCGATGGCCGGACATTTAGGACAAAAGGCGACACTAAACCGTCTCATGGCCCGATTCTTTTGGCCGGGCATTCACGAGAATGTGCGCAGGTGGTGCGCGTCTTGTCGTGAATGTCAGTTGGTAAATCCACCGGCCAGTCCAAAAGCACCCTTGTGCCCCCTTCCACTGATGCAGGTCCCCTTCGAACGAATTGGCATGGACCTCGTCGGGCCATTAGAACGGTCAGCACGGGGGCATCGTTTTGCGTTAGTCTTGGTGGATTACGCAACACGATACCCGGAGGCAGTTCCGCTTCGCAACATCTCGGCTAAGAGTGTGGCAAGCGCGCTCTTCTCATTAATCTCCCGGGTGGGGATCCCTAAGGAGATCCTCACCGATCAAGGCACGGCGTTTATGTCACGGACGGTTCGCGAACTTTATGAATTATTGGGCGTTAAATCGATTCGCACCAGCGTCTATCACCCACAAACGGACGGTCTGGTCGAACGCTTTAATCGCACGTTAAAAACCATGATTCGTAAGTTCGTTCACGAAGACGCCAAAAATTGGGATAAGTGGTTAGAACCCCTATTGTTTGCTGTGCGAGAGGTCCCCCAAGCCTCCACGGGGTTTTCCCCCTTCGAGCTTCTCTTCGGTCGTCAACCTCGTGGGGTGTTAGACGTACTGAGGGAGACTTGGGAGGACGGACCGTCGGCTAGTAAGAACGAAATTCAGTATGTCCTGGACCTGAGAACAAAACTCCACACACTGGGGCGGCTATCCTTGGAGAATTTGTTACAGGCTCAGAACAGACAGAAACAGCAGTACAATAGGGGAACTAAACTCCGTCAATTTTCACCGGGAGATAAAGTGCTTGTATTACTCCCCACGTCCAGCTCGAAATTACTTGCAAAGTGGCAAGGGCCCTTTGAGGTCACACGGCGAGTCGGTGATCTCAACTATGAGGTAATTCGAACAGACAGGGGCGGGGGACGTCAGACGTATCACCTCAACCTACTAAAAAAATGGGTTGAGGCTGAGGCAGTGATGCTGGCGACGGTGGTGAGCGGGGAGGAGGATCTCGGACCAGAGGTGAGTGTTAAATCGCAACCCTGCTCTCTGGCTCCATCTGGTGACCATCTCTCGCCCTCACAGCTCACTGATATTAAAAGATTACAAGCGGAGTTTTCTGATGTGTTCTCGCCTCTGCCTGGTCGAACGAATCTCATTCAGCACCACGTTGAGACCGATCCGGGGGTCGTTGTACGTTGCCGTCCGTATCGATTGCCTGAACACAAGAAGAAAACGGTTCAGGCCGAATTAGAGACAATGCTGGACCTGGGGGTAATAGAAGAGTCCAACAGTGACTGGGCCAGCCCGATAGTTTTAGTTCCAAAACCTGACGGCTCGATTCGGTTCTGTGTGGACTATAGAAAGGTGAACGCGGTGTCCAAATTTGATGCTTATCCAATGCCGAGGATTGACGAATTGCTTGATCGGCTTGGTTCTGCTCGCTTTTATTCGACGCTGGACTTAACAAAGGGATATTGGCAGATCCCCTTATCTCCAATGTCCAAAGAAAAGACAGCTTTTACCACGCCGTTTGGGTTACACCAATTCGTCACGCTTCCGTTCGGTTTGTTCGGGGCACCGGCAACTTTTCAGCGGCTGATGGACAGAATTCTCCGGCCGCATGCTGCATATGCCGCGGCGTATCTGGATGATATTATCATCTATAGCAATGATTGGCAGCGGCATATGCAGTATTTGCGTGCTGTCCTGAAGACGCTGAGAAGAGCTGGGCTCACGGCCAACCCGAGGAAGTGTGCAATTGGGCGGGTAGAAGTAAGGTATCTGGGCTTCCACTTGGGTCACGGACAGGTGCGTCCCCAAATTGATAAGACGGCAGCGGTTGCAACCTGTCCGAGTCCTAAGACCAAAAAGGAGGTTAGACAGTTCCTGGGGCTAGCGGGATATTATAGACGTTTCGTTCCCAATTATTCGGACCTCGCTAGCCCGCTGACTGATCTGACTAAAAAGGGCGCGCCAGATACGGTCCAGTGGACGGAGCAGTGCCAGCGGGCTTTTACCCAGATAAAGGCTGCTCTGTGCGGAGGACCGCTGTTACATGCTCCTGACTTTTCTCTCCCCTTTGTCCTGCAGACAGATGCGTCGGATAGGGGTTTGGGCGCGGTCCTGTCCCAGGAGGTGGAGGGGGAGGAACGGCCGGTGCTGTACATCAGTCGGAAGCTCTCTAAGAGAGAGACGATGTACAGCACCATTGAGAAGGAGTGTTTGGCCATCCGCTGGGCTGTCCTCACCCTCCGCTACTACCTCCTGGGACGGGAGTTCACCCTGTGTTCGGACCACGCTCCCTTGCAGTGGCTCCACCGCATGAAAGATACCAACGCGCGGATCACCCGTTGGTATCTGGCCTTACAACCATTTAAGTTTCAGGTGGTCCACAGGCCGGGGGCGCAGATGGCGGTGGCCGACTTCCTCTCCAGGAAGGGGGGGGGGGGCTGCAGGCCGGACGGTTCCCTGGCCTGAGTCGGGCGGTGGGGGTATGTGGTGAGGGGGGCGTGGTTTGCGCACTGTCTGCACGGAGAGATGAGTCAAGGGGCTGTGCGGTGAGTAAGTGGATCAAGGACAAATGATAAACACCTGTGTCTGATTGCAGTGATTGGTGTGGGGAGACGGTTAAAACGGGCACAGTGTGAGAAGGACGGGAAGAGAGAAACAGGCTGGAACTCGGGCTGTCAGTCGAAAGCTGTGAATCAGCGGGAAGGAGTGGGATCTGAAACTCCCTGTGGACTCATACCCAGTGGACTGAGAAGCTGTCATCAACGACGTGGAAAGAGTTTATGAATGAGAGTTGCTGTAGCAGAGGCTACGGTGAACGCGCTGTGTGCGCACCTTTGTTTTGTGTTTGAAAGAATAAAATACAGTTCGAGTTCCAGTCTCGCCGACCCTGTCTCCTTCTTCCTATATATATATATTGAGTAAGAACCTTGTTACATATACAAATAGAGTATACAGATAGAATTCAAAAAACAGAATATAGTACAAGAGGTACTTATGGACACACCTATCACACACATTTTGATGGAAATTGACTAACATAAATCATGAAACAAAAACGTTGAATTGAACCGTAGACTGTAAAGAAAGATGTACGACTTGTCTCCACTTCCATTCACTGTAGAAAAATGAAGCCAGAATATTCCCTGTCTGGATAATTAGAAGCTATTTATCCACATTGCAGGACTCTTATTGCAGACACATCATAAGACTGCAAGACCGTCTGTTTTGTAGACCCTGGAGGATACAGTATGTGATTCAGAATTCAGCCGTTATTACTGGGCGGTTATTACTTGTAAGGAAAAATGAGAAACCTCAAACCAGTGCCGCCACTTCCCCAGCGCTATAGCTTGATGGATAACACATCCTGGTTACCAATGTCATAGTTGACCTCCGAGGGGCAAGATCTTGGAGTAGTAGCCATAAGAGAAGAGTTTAAAAGTCCCCTGACATGGGGTTATTTTATTATTTTTATTTTATATGTTTCCTGGGTTGCCCTTATAATGTTAGTATGTTTTTTAGATCAAAAATAGTCATAATTTATAAATTAAAGGCATTTTCCTAGCCTGATTTTTGCTTTGAACGCTCTGTGTGAAGGGGCGCGTGTCTGCTGTGTGTAACCGGCCTCAGCTGTGATATGCTTTCATATGAAATAGCTACATATTACATGTGAAACTCTCTCGAATACTTTTACTAAAGCTATCATATGTTTTTACTATTACAGCTATTGAGATTACAGAATCGTGAGAAGTTTTTAAAGTATTTAGATCGATTCCCATCACATAAAATGTTGCCGTGATGACAGTTTCGGATGAAGGAACTAAAAAATACTTTTGTGTTCAACTTGTACATCCGAACACTGATCAAGTGTCATGCTTCGCTCGTTTGCAAGCCATGATATCTCTCGAGGAAAAACTCAAATCTCAAAACTATTTCTCTAGGAAAAACTCAAAACGCGCTCGCACGTTCGTACTTCCTAGCTCATTTTCTCATGGGCGAGCCAAATTCTCCGTGCGGGCAACCTTTCGTCATTATGACGTAATCGAGGAGATTCAAGATCAGCGCGTCTGAGCTGCAGAGAAGAGAAAAATAGCCAAAGCTCGGTTTACACCGATTGAAAATTCTAGACACGAGGGGACCAAATACAGGCTAGGGGAACTAATATTAATGTTAAAAACCTCAGAAAGTGAAAATTTCATGTCAGGGGACCTTTAAGAGAGGAGTGCCATGGTGTTGCAGAGTACTGCTCCAACGACGAAATGGCATGGTTAACCACTCATTGCCCTTTCTGATGCGGTTCAAATTGTAGGTGTTTCACAAACTTAACTTGGAGAATACATTGCATTTAAGTTGCATAGGTTCTTCCAAACCTTCCAAAGAGTGAGAGATAGCAAGAGGGGTCAAAGATCTGAACACAGGGGGCTCAGAGGTGGGACCATGCAAGACTGTATTTGGGTCGGCACTCGAATGGATTGTTAAATTTTACAGCCCCATGGAGTCATCATACCCTTACAAGATGGAGTCATAGAGTAGTATAAAGACACTGACAGTACGTTGTCAACAATTCTGTGTGGGCTAATTCTAGCCACTGGCTGCTGCGAGAATGAGGATTTTATTCCTTGTTGTAGATGATGAGGCTGTTCCCTGGCTTTGGTGTCACCTGTCGGACCAGCAAATACCTCGCAAAAATGGGCAACAAATGCTGTGGCAGAGTGTGTGATGGGACCATCCCGCTCCCATATGTGATATCCCATTGTAGTATTTAAATGGTATTTAAATGGTGAATGAAACTTTCCCTGTCTCTGTCTAAAAACGCTGAGGCTGCATCTTGACTGTGCATTGTAATAGAAAGCCTCGTCATAGATCAGTGGTGTGCAGAGGTGTTCTGAAAATAAAACATTTTTTATAAAATCAAATGTAAATGCTTGTCCCAGTTACCCTTAATGTTGTCAAATATAATATATTTAATAAAAATTGAATAAACATTTACATTACATAAAAAAGAAAACCAAATGCAATTCAATTAGTTTATTATATTTATTTAGTATATTAATTTATTAAAAAAAAATACCAATTATTAATCGGCTGAAGTAGACTGTTAGACTGTTAGGGTTCGGGTAGGTAGAATAAGTTGACATGTACTTGAAAAGTTACTTATAGCCTGTAGAATGTCTTTTGGGAGCATCACAATAAAGTCTAAGCAGATATTAAGTACATAATCTACTGATACTTTATTGAGAGTTAGTTGACATGTAGCAAAATTGCATATAGTTAAAAAAAAAACAGTCTTTAGATGTATTTCATTACATAAAAAAAAAAAAAAACGATATGAATTTTCAGACTGCCTCACTGCTTATTACAGAAATCCTGTATGCTCTCAGAAGGGCATTATTAAGAAATTTAAGGTCTCAAGTTGATGAATAAACTTCATGCTGACCTTCTTGCAACAGGGTCTTTTGCTTACTGTATGTGTAACTTTGCTAACATCAGTTTATTGCTATGCACATTGCTCGCCACAGCAAGCTCTTTGTGTGACTGTCCACTTTCCATGAAGCCCACTCAATGTGATTCACTGTATATCCATCTCAATCTCCAGACATCGTGATTCTTGTAAGTGGAGACAAGATATATTGCTTACTTCAAGTTATTTCCTCTAAGGATGTTCAGTGAGGACCCTCATGCTGCTTTTGAGCGAAAAAAAATACGAATTTGATCTTAATCAACTCAAAATGTTGAGCAGCGCTCTATGCAAAAGCTTTTGAAATTCTAGATATATTTTAAGATCGGTGCATTTATTCTGTATGTTCAATAAAAGGATTAATTCATTGACCCATGCCTTATAATCAGCCTTATAACAAACATATTTTATTTTTAATATTAATTACAATTGTGAAAAGTATGTAATTTCAAAGTTGGAGGCATCACTCCAATGGCCCCCCCTTCAGTGACTTTAATTCCTCCACTGTCACACTATTCGGCTTGGATTTATCACTTTGTAAAAATTTGGTCATTTATCTTTTTACTGGTCTGAAAAAGTATATGTGCCACACTTTACTTGTAATGTACTTAGCAATTTGCATTTTGCATGCTCTGCAAGTTATACACTAGATTAATGCTCTCAAATGCAGCTCCTGCAATTGCACGAGTCACAAAAACTTCCTTGTTCATTTCTGGTAACAGTATTCATTCAGTGACCATATCCACACTTTTAGAGTACAAATTGAACTTCACCCCGAGTAAAACAGAACATTGGCCTATAGTACAGAACATTGTGCTGTTGTTTTCTGTCAAGTGCTTTTTTTTCCCATCTAATTGAACCAGAAGAAATTTACAGTATGAAAATGTTTTAACAAGCTGTACAATAAACCACTTTACCTCATGATGTGCAAGGCTGAAAAAATCTTTAATAGTACTACAACAGTTTCAATTGCCCTGTATATTGACTGGAAATCTCTTTAACTAGCACTAACTTATTTTATGAGCTATGTTTTGAGACATGATTATTCTCTAAGGGACTATAACCGCAGGTGTTAGTGTTTTGTTCTTTGCCTTGGGTAGCAGACAGTGCAGAAGATCTAATTGGATCTCACAAAGACAAACAATATTCACTGCCAAAGAAGAACAAGGCACTTCTAGACCTTACTGAAAGGTTTTTGCAGTGATCAATGATTTACATCCAGAATCCCATTCTTTGAAAAACTTTTACTTAGCCAAGTAAGTGTTGTCCGAAGTAGCTGAGGATCATTAATTAACTGAATGAAAAATAAAACGTATAGTGTTTCACCCAATAAATATCTCATTCTCCCTGTTCCTCTGTGATACTTTCACCACCACAAATAACAGCCCAAGTTTACTTACAGATGAAAGTTCCTTTGTAAAACACTCAACATTTAAAATCAGAAATGACAGTGTTCTCAAGCTTTTATACAAGCTTTCTTTGCTGTCTCCTGCATCCGTCTGAAAACAAACAAAGCCCTCAGCAGCCTAGTAGGGTGTATTTAAACTGTCTCTTCTCCCAATATCAATTCAGTGGGTTGGTTGTTTTTTCGCCCCTTACAAGTCTGTTTTGTGGACAACATGCATCTGTTTTAGTCAGTGCGGATTTACAGCCAATCATAAATTTTCCTGAGATCCAAATTGAGGTAAAAACAGAATCACAAGTAACCAAGAAAATCACAGGGGCTGGAGAAAGGTGTTGAGATGGAAAGTGATGGGGTTATGTGGGCCAAATTTCCCATATTTCGTCTGCTAGACACTATGGGAAAATTCCTTTTCTCAAGAATATTGAAATCTTTACTTTAAAACGCAGTGCTGGTGCACAGCCAGCACAATGCAGAGCTGTATAGCTTGCTGATTGGCTGGGCTGTGGGAACACGAACCTATGGCGAAGCGGCGAGGACACACAAACCTATCAGGGCGCTTCTTGCCTCGCGCTTGACGAATCCCGCCAAAATAGGTGTGGCTGCTGACTATATTAGTGGCCAATTTCACCACAGGAATCAGATTTAATCTCCTTCAGCGATGACTCACCTCTTCGCTGATTTTCTTCTGCTCAAAGCCTTCTCGCCATCGACGAAGCCATGCAGTGGAACGCAGCGATATGGCGGCCGTATTCCTGACTCGATGCCATCATCTGCTGATTTGCCGTTTCCCTGCGAATAGTATCCTTTATAAAAGCAATTTATAGAGGAAATTTCTCTAAATGAGCTCACGGTACTGTTACAAAACGCCTCTACATGCCTCAGACAAAGCATAGTGAGTGCTTTTCATGCCAGGGCAGTAGCTGCACTCACTCAGCTCAATGCGAGAACATGCCGCTCTCCTCTCTGCACTCGTGGCTAGCTTTCTTTTTACGAAGACCACCGCTTAGGCCATTGGAAGAAGAATGGCCAGACTGGTAGTACTAGAGTGCCACCTGTGGCTCAATCTCATGGAGATAAGACTGCCTTCTTGGACTCCCCTATATCTACCACTGGTCTCTTTGGTTCCACAGTGAAGGGCTTTGCTGAGCGTTTCACTGAAGCACAGCCAGCTAAAGGCTTCCCGTTCCCACAACACCAGGGGTCCTGGCCTAAAGTTATGCTGGACCCTAAGCCTCGGAAGCCTTCCTAGTCCAAGGACAGGAAGGATGAGAAAGGGGTTAAGTCTCGCTGTGGCTGGACCACCCCCGAAGAGAGCTTGTGTGCTTCCCCCAGCTCCCTCTATAGTTCAGGCAGCTGGAAATTTTCCAATGGCAACCTAGGGGCCCATTTAAGTTCACCCTTGCAAAAAATAAATAAAGCTCAAAAAAATTCAGAAAAAGAGCTTCTTTCTCTTCAAAACACCTGGATGGCCAGGTCCCGACGGCCCGCCCCTAAATTTCATTCAGCCCCTAGTCACTCGGTCCAAGGCCTGGGTAGCAATCCGTGATGTGTCAAAATGAATTCAGGATGCTAACAACCAAACAAATCCTTGTGCAGATTCACCCATGAGACTGGTTTTTTTTTTTTTTTGTCAGTGGACCTGAAAGATGCTTTCACATCCGGATAGCCCCTGAAGACTTAAAACTTTACTGTTAAATGTTATTATTTTTTCTCTATTCCTTTTCATAATAATTTTATAATGTATTTTGTGATGTTAGACTATGTTTGTATGCTGAGCAGAGAGCTGGTGGAGGTATATTTTGCTTAGAGGAATGCAATGTTCACTTAGCAGAGATGCTCCAATGATGATGATAGATTAAATGTGTACATGTTAAAGGAATGTTTAAACGGATGCAAATGTACCATTTGTATACCATTAATGTGTACACTGAGAAATAGTTTCTTTGGATAGTGGATTGTACCATGTGCATTGGGTATACATTTCATCATTAAACATAAGCAACTTGTTTTTCTACCTTACAAGGAAGTCTCTCTGTGATGTATAAGCTCAATCTTACTGTACCACCTCAGAGAAACATAAAGGCATGATCGGGTGAGAGAAAAGGAGAAGCATAGAGATGATGGGGTGAGAAGATGGTGTAGCTTCCGTGATTCAACAACAATAGGGGGAAGCAGGATTTTCAAA
The DNA here is from genome assembly GCF_016745375.1 of Pimephales promelas. The sequence goes on from NW_024121555.1 coordinate 5,506,124, forward strand.
TCTACATCCCCCCATCACAGGCCATTCTTTAGATTTGCCTTCAAGGGGCGGGCTTATACAGTCCTACCATTAGGACTGTCAGTGGCACCTCATACATTTATGAAATGCATGGACGCAGCTCTCTCCCCCCTGAGACTGTTACAAACCCACAGATCCTGGTTCCTCAGCCATCTAGAATGCCTTGGGCTCAGGATCAATTTATTCAAGAGTGTACTGTCCCCCAGCAAGTGTAAAACCTTTCTGGGAACAGTTATTGACTCGGTTCAGATGAGAGCTTGGCTCATGCTAGACCGCGCTCTCTCCATTCAAAAGCTAGCTTCTTCATTCAAAGCAGGCTCTTACCTGCCCCTCAGAACGTTTCAAAGGGCACTGGGCCTTATGGTCGCCTCATCGTCAGTACTCCAATTAGGCCTACTGCATATGGGTCCCCTTCAGTGCTGGCTGAAGCTCACGCGTGGCGGTTTGGCCACCTGCGCATCAGGATAAACCATGGCTGTATCAAAGCCCTGGACCCTTGGAAAGACACCAGCTGGTACCAGTCTGGTGTAAGCATGGGTCTTGTCTTGAAGAGGAAGTTGATTTTGATGGACGCCTCCAACCTAGGTTGGGGGGCTCTGTACGAAGACAGGCCAACCTCTGGCCTCTTTTCTAGCTCGGAGAAGCGCCTATCAACTGCCTCGAAATCTTCCTCTCGAACATGGAAGTTCTTTTAATTTGGAGTGTCTTCGGGAGGGCAGAGGTAGACCTCTTCGTCTCAGAAGACAGTTCTCACTGTCCAACATTCTTTTCAAAGAACAGGGATGCCGTTGCCCACAAATGGCCCAGCTTTCCTCTTTACGCATTCCCTCCAGTCTCGATGCTACCTTAGGTCATCGAACGGATCAGGGTGAACAAGTGTGCAGTCCTCCTAATAGCCGCTCTTTGGCAGACCCAAACATGGTTCCCCAAGTTGATGAGACAGCTCCCTGACCTATACCGCTGAGGAAGGACCTCCTCACACAGGCAAACTGGACAGTCTGGCAGCCCTCATCCTGACTTGTGGACTCTCCATATATGGCCCCTCAACATGTATCCGGGGACCTCCCAAAAGAGTCCTAAGCACTAGGCTAAGAGCTCTGTCAACGAGACGCTTCGCCATAGGTTCGTCCAGTTCCGCAGCCCAGCCAATCGGCACACTATACAGCTATGCATTGTGCTGGCTGTGCAGCTGCACTGTGTTTTAAAATAAAGGCTTTAACATTCTCAAGAAAAGGAGTTTCCCCATAGTGTCTAGCAGACGCAATACTTGTTCCAGTTACTCTCAGGGAACCGAGGTTACGCTAGTAAACGAGTACGTTTCTACGCCATGATTCAGTGGTTTTCAGGCACAAACCCTCTTAATCAGGGCATAATATCAAGAGGTATGTGTTTTTTCAGGTCGACCAAAGGAAGTAAAAATTAATTATTTTGGAGGTATATATGAAGAGTTCAGATGCAAAAGCCTCTAAATGCCATTTGAAATTTTCTTCTAAAATGACCATTTTTATCAAGCTTGTATATTTAAGTTCAGTAATTTCACTTAAATAACAATTAATAGGTAATCTTCATTGCCATTTAAGTGAAATTACTGAACTTAAATATACAAGCTTGATAAAAATGATCATTTTAGAAGAAAATTTCAAATGGCACTTAGAGGCTTTTGCATCTGAACTCTTCATATGTTTCAATAGGGCTTACATCAACATTTCAGTAACTGCAAAATTTAGTCTTCCTCTGAAAATACGCTGCAAACAAAAAACGTGTTCGACTGACTATAGGCATTATCCGTTTATTAATTTTACACATTACAAATACATCACTTTTGTTTTATTCTTTAATACAAATCGACGCTATGATCAGGAAGCCAATAATTCTCACATTGCAATAAACATTTAGCACCTTGGACAGCGGTCAAACGTGTGAACAATGGTTATGGAAATTCAAATAAAGAAAATGATTTCAAACTTTTCCCTGTCTTACACTGAGCATTCCTCACGAGATAAAAGTGACAGAGCAGATACAGAACAGCCGAGCTGCAGATTATCCTTGTGACCTGGATGTGGTGTCCAGTAAACCTCAGAAGAGCAGACAGGCTCAGACGTCAGCTGAGAAGGAGGTACTAACATCAACACAGTACAGTTCCAACCGCATATGAGGATTGCAATCATCACCACACGGTGGAGCAAAGGGACGCCAAACTTTTTCCCACTTCCGAATCGATGAACCGAGCAACAAAGTTCAGCTCAATTGCAAAAAACAAAACAAAAAACTCGTCGTGATTTCTTCTAACACTTAAACTCTTCTGCAAATAATTATCTTCTCTCTGTGGATTGTATTCTGTTGTCAAAACGCAAGAGTACTATAAATGTTGCGCTTTCCCCCAGAAAACAAGGCAGTGACTTTTTGTTCAATGTGCACCCAGAACGGATTGCGATGATTGTGTCCAACTTAAGTGTGATCAGCTGCAGGAAGGCGAACAGCGCGCTGTGCCTCAGTGCAGTGGAGGGACATTTGGAGGCGTCCTCTCCCTATAGCACTCTCAGTCCCACCGGCCACCTGCTCGTGGCGTTGAGCTTGGGCTTCATCGGCACTTTCGGATTCCTCAACAACCTCCTGGTTCTCGTGCTCTTCTGCCGCTACAAGGTGTTGCGGTCCCCCATAAACTTTCTGCTGGTGAATATTTGCTTGAGTGATCTACTGGTGTGCGTTTTGGGCACGCCGTTCAGCTTCGCGGCGAGCACTCAAGGGCGATGGCTCATCGGCGACGGTGGATGTGTATGGTACGGCTTTGCCAATTCATTGTTAGGTGAGTGTTTTTGTCTACACGTAGTCTATGGTATCGTAACATTCTGTTATGTTTTACGTGCATGGAAGTTTGATTTCATCTGGCATTAATCATGATAAAAACCTGGTAATCATAAACCCAAAGTGTCCAGCTTTTTTCTCCGTTTGAACGTTTAGTTTTATGAATAGGCATTACAAAACTTATATGACATCTTCGTGTTGCTCACATTCAGTTCTAAAGTTCTTAGAAATTGTAATCATCTTTCGTATTTTCGCACTACATTTTTTTTTGCTATTCAAAACATGTGTAGTCTACCATTTTCAACAAATATCTTGATTTAATGCTTTTTAAAATGCAAATACTTAATTTAAATAAATATTTGTTATTGGAATACACGTGCATGTGCACCACTTAATCGATATTTCAAGGGGACACAATCTTCTCAGACAGCCAAGTTACAGTAAGCTTGTTAAAACTTGCCTGTCATACAAATGTGAAGATATGCTGTTTTTTCCCCTTTGGTTTTCATCACGTGACAACCAAATTAATTTCACCATGTTGGCTAGATTATGCTGACTCTTTATTTGGGAATATATTTTAAATCAAAACTGTGTTACAGCTTTATTTTTAAAAAATAAATAATTAAAGAGTATGCCAGCTCATAAACATTACATTAGCTAAGTTGAGTTTCCAATGTTTTGTGGGGACATTCAATAGACATAATGATTTCTTATACTGTACAAACTGTCCCTTATCCCCCCAACCCCCATAAACACACCAGTTTCAAGACAGAGGTGTAGTTTATAGCTGCAGATGCATCTGAAGGTGATGACATATTGGTTCTTTCTGAAGGCAGTGAACTGCATGTCAGAGTAAATACAGTATCTCAGACTGATAAATGACTGTTAAAACATTTTTCAAGAATTTGTTGTCCTCCTTTATCACAAGTGAACTTAAATTAGACATGAAGTGTTTAATGTTTTTCAGTTTAAAGAATGCATGTTATTGTTTCACCATGTTTAACTGACGTCATTTGAGTAGCATGCTAACTTGCATTAGTTAGATTGTCTGAAAACCACGAGAAGAGAGAAGGGAAATGTGATAAAGTGAGAGAAGGCTGAAGAATACCCAGTTGAGTCAAACGTTGCCTTTATGGGATTTTAAGTAGTGTTGCGGACATTTATTTTATTTATTTATTTTTTGTCACTAAAGTGAGAGAAAAAGGCTAGAGTCCAAGAGCAGAGACCAGGGAAAGGACAGCATGAGCACTTTGGGTTTAATCACTATCAGCACCTCTGTGAGCTTTGAAATGCTAATGAATACTAATGACAACAACAAAAAAAAATAATTATATATATATATATATATATATATATATATATATGAAGAGTTCAGATGCAAAAGCCTCTAAATGCCATTTGAAATTTTCTTCTAAAATGACCATTTTTATCAAGCTTGTATATTTAAGTTCAGTAATTTCACTTAAATAACAATTAATAGGTAATTATCATTGCCATTTAAGTGAAATTACTGAACTTAAATATACAAGCTTGATAAAAATGGTCATTTTAGAAGAAAATTTCAAATGGCATTTAGAGGCTTTTGCATCTGAACTCTTCATATATATTCTGATATTCAAAAAGGTAATGTATTTAATACCTTTAACTGAATTAAATGTATTTCGGAATAGAGAAATACATTTCTTTGTTAATCTACAAAACTGCAGAATGTCTTGAAAATTATTGTGTCTTCTAATCCTGGTAGTCATCACTGTGTTCTCAGGAGTCAGATGACTATAAAGATAAAAACATTGATGTTGATATTGATACAGATATTGTCATCTGTCGTTCAGTCGGGAACACCACACTCTGTGAGACTGCAGCAATAATAGTGTCAGGCAGCCCCTGCAATTGTAATATAGCTTATAGATATATTGCTAAACACCAGATAAACTATAGTAAGTAAAGCATTACAATGCTTTAGGTACTGTACATCCTTTGCTTCGCATCCTCGGGGATGTATAAATCATATTTGTTCTTTTTTTTACCATGTTAGAACCTCAGGACTACACTTTACCTTGTTTTACAGTATCTGATGTCTAGTCAACTCAAATCACTTTTATTTATATGGTGCTTTATGCAATACAGATAGTCTATAAGCATATTCAAAGAAATAAACAAGAACATAACATTATTAATGTTCTTCAGTCATGAAATGAATTCATCTATAAGCACTGCATTAGTTCAGTTCAATTTAATTCAGCGTTGATTCAGTGTAGTTTAATAACAGTATGAATGTAAATTAGATATGAATCAAACTCTGTTCAACTATAAAGCAGATAATAGTGTGATCATTCAGCTCAAGTCAGTAAGTGTTAATTCAGTTTAGTTCAATACATCAAATTATGAAAGAAGCGTACAGTAATTCAATTATAATCAGCTCTACAGAAGTTTAATAGTGTCATTATTCAGCACAAGTCCTTCAGTGTTTATTAAATTCAGGTCAATAACGGTGTCGATGTTGCAGAGTTAATCAATTATGAAACAAATTCAAAACTGCCATCCAGCTATTTTCACATCAAGTTTTGTTCTCATCCAAAAGTGTCAGTGAGTGCAGTAACATTTACAGTATTGCTGAATATATTAAATGTCTTTTAAACCCCAACTGAGTAAGCTAAAGCCAAGGAAACTACTCCATTAGGTGTGTTGTATAAGTAATGGAGAAAAAACACCCCTGGGAGACACCAGGTTCAGTCTGTTCTGGCCAAATAAAAGAACACAGTGTGATTCTGCATCACAAGTCAAACTATGTGCACTGAAATGATTAAAAAATATATATATATATTCTTGTGTTTGAGGATCGGGATACGCCCCAGCAGAATTAGGTAAAAAAATGAAAAAGTCTAAAGAAGAATCACCATTGTTATAATTTCCAATAAGTCTCTTTTGAGCAGAGAATGTTATTTTTTGGGGGCATCAGGAAGCTGCCAGTGAATGCAACGGAGCAAGACAAATCACATTTGATTGCTTTGTTTGTGGAAAAATCAACTCTTGGCAGCTTAACATAGCCATAATATTAGATTTTGAATCCACTTCTCTCTGTTGCTTGAGATCTTATGCAATTTTTTCAGACGCTTACTTCATCTCCTCTGAGATGTTATGTGGACAATTTATCATTAAAGTAAGCTAAAAAAGAGGCCTCATATCTCATAAAATGTTTGTGACTGTTGGTTTTATTTGGATTCAATTCTGTCAGGAACACTATTGTCAAAGCTGTTTGACAAGTAGCATACAGTTTGAATTGTCGGTGTGGATTTGTTCTGGGCAAGATCTCCCTGCCCGTCCATGAAGCCTAGCATGGATAAGGGCAGGGAGTGCAGCGATAACCCCCTCAGGGTAAACAGAACAGAACCAACATAAATGTATTGCGGATATCATTAATGTTCTCAATGGCAATAATTGAATGTAATAATAACATAAATAAAGATAAATGACAGTCTGATTCGAAGAGTAGTATGTCAGCTGACCTGCCAGTGCCAAAACTAACGCTACACTTGACTTTGAAGACTCAAAAAGTAATTTCATACTGCAGGGCTGTGTTCTTAAAGGGATACTCCACTTTTTTGGAAATAGGCTCAGTATGTATATATATACTGATCAAGTTGAATATATGATATAATTTTTTTGTTTTAAATGGGTCTAAATATGTTATGATTGGAATTAAGGGTTATTTGACAACATTGATAAACAGTATTTTCTAATTAAACCTAGGGCTGTCGCGGTTATGGAATTTCCCTTGCGGTAATGTTGAGTGGCTCAATAGCGCGATATGCGGTATTACCGCCATTTATTTATTTATTTATTTATTTAATTTACAAGTATTTGTTGCTATATAAATAAAGTTTATGATGTGGACAAAAACGAGGTCATTTAACCAATAACCGAAACTAAACAGCGTCTATATGCGCATTGAAAGCATGATTGAAAGGCTTTCACTCAGCGCGCATATTGTTATGACAACGGACTTTGAACCGTTCATTCAACGGAACACGTTCAAAGAAGCTTATTCGTAACTTAAAAGAGATGTAATGAAACAAGATGTTAATTATTTTTAACTTTGAGTTCCACTTTTCAAGGCTCAACTGATCAGCAATGCGTCGCATGGGTAACGCGGAAGCTGATGCTTACTCTGTGATATTATTTTCCGCGGCTTCCTCGCGCTGTGGGATGCTGACCAGCTGCTGCTGACGCGCATTTGTGGAAAATACCCGTGACGTGAAGGTTAAAATGATGATACGACAAATATTTCGCTTTCCTTTGACACGGCAACCTTTTCACGACTTCAAAGACAGACGCAGGTAATCGCACGCGCTCTGCAGATCTCTCTCATTCACTGTCTGTGTGAAGCCTCTGTAGGCTACACATCACCAAGATAAACAGTCTTGTTGTTATCATTATGAACTTGTTTAACATTCAATACACATGCATGAGGTTCTAAACAAGAAGAAGCCTTATAAAAAAAAAAAAAAAAAACGTGAATATCGCGGTTGCTGCGGTTACGTGCAATCCTCTGCGGTTGACTTGTCTTGCAATATTACGGTTATCGCGACAGCCCTAATTAAACCACTTAACATTTAAAACTAGAATTTAATATCTGTCAGTTTCTGAGACATAAATGTGAAGTTGAGTTTATGTATATAATGGAAAAATAAAAACGTTTTCTTCCATAATTTTTTGGCTATGACAATTTCCAATATTCACTCCTTTCCTTCTTTGATTTCTTCTCCAAGAAACTGGCAGTATCCAATAATTTGCATTTGGAGTGGCATGCACTGTTCTTCTAGTGACGATTCTTCTAAAGGCACACTTCCACTTGTGATTGCTGAAGTCTCACTATAGCTTTGTTTTTCTGTAAGGTATATCACTTGTCTTGTGCGACATGACATATTGCTACTGAAACAAATATGAGTTGTTTGTTCATAAAGCTCCTTCTCTCTGTCCCTCTCTCAAATATGTATGTACAGTATACAAAGATTTGGATTGTTCTAAAACAGTTCTAGAAAAGTCTAGAAAGTTCTAAACGGTTCTTACTTATAATCAGTAAGGTTGGTTACATGTTTTTTCCAATTTTTTTCTCTATGGTGACCTTTTAACTTTTCGAATGTTAATTGATTTATGATACAGGAAACCTTTAACAAGAAAGTCACACAAGTTTGGAAAGGCTAAGTAAGGTGTCACATGCCAAGCGCTTTTCACAATACAGATTGCATCAAAGCAGCTTCACAGTATAAAGGAACCATATAGTCAGACCAATGCATCTTGAGACATGAAGACCAAGCTGTTATATAGATTCTCAGTGATCGACTATTTGGTTCTCATGACATGGTCTAGTGGTTTAGTTAATGGATCAGCAATCGGGCTGTAGAAGGATTAGATTTCGGGTGAGCTCCACCATGGTCATGACCTTGAGTTTATGTATTATGCTCGCCCTGTCACACCATCACGCAGAGATTTAATTGTTTTACAGAGTTCCTGGTCTGCATTTTTTGACCTGGAAATCAACTTTAACAAGTGCACTAGGCTATTTACCTTGATTACTTTATTAATTTTAGTGTCTTTAAAGAAATGAAAAACATAAGTGACTGTGCGTTGCTCCAAATCAGATTAAACTAACTCTAACTACCTTTACCTGACAAACGTAAAAAGGTTCACCCAATTACATTAGTTTAATTTGAATAAATAATTCAATTTCTGTCATCTTTTAATAGACCTCATATCGCTCCAAACCCATAAGACTTTCATTCCTCTCAGACCACGAACAAATTATAGTTCTAATATATTTTTAATATCTCTTCATTTTGTTTCATCCTGTTACACTTATTCAGGTGCATTTGTTCTTAGTTTTGTTTCCATTAGTCACATGTGTTCCCTTGTTTGAGTTTCCCACCACTCATCAGTTCCTATGGACACTAATTATCATCACTGCTGTTCGTCATTTAGGTTATAACCATTGCTGCGTCCCAATTCGCTTACTTATACTACGCCCTAAAAGTATATACTCTTTTTGTGAGGAAAAAGTACATACTTTTGAGTGTGTAGCAAAAGAGTAGGCAAGCTTTGGGACATACTATCACGCCATCTTTAACGGACAGCTCGGTCGCGTGCTGCGTGCATCCTGTCACCGTAAACTGCGCCCTGTCAATCTTGTCACATTTAAAATCCTCCATTCTATCTCATTTTATTTCCTACCGTTTCGGAGAGCACGTTCATCTGCCAGTTGTGGGTCTTTCATGCTCTTCTCGTGTTTGCAATTTGAATATAAAGATGCATTTAAAACGTAATGGCTAAACGTGTCTTTACAAAAGTTCACAATGCTGCTGCAAATGCAATATAATGTGGACAACATTGAATAAATTCATTTTCGTCAGGTTAGATACTGATAATTAATCACTCAAAGCTCTTTATCTAAACCTCTCTACACAGCTGCGGGGACTCGCGCGTCCTCCGTATCGACTACGTGTCTGTAGTTTTTTAACACTTTTTACTCGTGTTTGTAGTTCTAACTGAATCCTCGTCCAACGCGCAATGGTTTGTGGGCAATATCAGCCGTTAGAGTGTGCATCGATCTACACTTCGGATTCTGACCGGAAAAAGTAGACCATCCGGGTATCTTTGAAACACTCATTTCAACATACTACGATTTGGGACGTACTAATTCTTTTTTCGAATACTATTTAGGGCGGATAGTATGCGAATTGGGACGCAGCACATGTCTATTTAAGTTCCTCACCTCCACTAAGTGTTTGTCTGGTCTCATTTGCATTAGTGTATGTATTACCTGTAGGACTGTTATTAAAGGAGCTGTATGTAAGATTGTGGCCAAAACTGGTACTGCAATCAGTTTCAAAATACTGTAGAGCGGTGTATCCCCTACCCCTCCCCCCTGACTCAAGGTTGCCAGATAGGCTGAAAGATCCAACATTTTTTATCCCACACGTGTGTATCTGCAGCTGTGGTAACTGGAGCCGAGCTGGCAACCCGAATGCTGCAACACTACTGACTTCGTGATTGGTAGATCGGTGGAGGGTGGAGCATCAGACCAAAACACAACATGGCAGTTGACATCAACATCAACTTCACTTTTTAAATGACAATATCTTGGCCGGACTGCTGTTGTCAGTGATATAAGTATTTGAAATGAACATGATTTCTTAATGTCTACACTCTAAAAAATGCTGGGTTGTTTTAACCCAACTTTGGGTCAAATATGGACTAACCCAGCCGTTGGGTTAAATTTTTACATTACATTTTTAACCCAACATTTCGGGTTTGTCCATATTTGACCCAAAATTGGGTTAAAACAACCCAGCATTTTTTAGAGTGTAGTGACATATCAGGACCATTTTATGATTATTTGAAATACATTTCTTACACTCTAAAAAATGCTGGGTTGTTTTAACCCAACTTTGGGTCAAATATGGACTAACCCAGCCGTTGGGTTAAATTTTTACATTACATTTTTAACCCAACATTTTGGGTTTGTCCATATTTGACCCAAAATTGGGTTAAAACAACCCAGCATTTTTTAGAGTGTACATACAGCTCCTTTAAATGCTGCATTTGAACTTTATTCCTGATCACCATCTGTTTGTCTGCACATGCACGTTAATACATTCATTTAAAGTCCACTCAAACAACATTTTCAAGCTTCAAAAAATAAAGACTCAAGAGACATGATTGCTTTATATTATAAATAGGGTTAATGTAGACTTTTATACAAACACTGATATAACATCAACATACCTGATATCAACATACATAGAGCTCAACAAATAAGTTTAGCAGAAGCTCAAACAGCTCATAAACAATAGGATGAAGCTTTAAATAATAATATGATTTCAGAACAAAACAAACAAACAAACGTCTTAGACACGGTTGCGCCACTCAAGGCACAAAGTTTTAAACCAACAACTGAACCCTGGCGAGACGATATAATACACTCTCTTAGGCTGATTTCTTAAAGAGCAGAGCGCAAATGGAAAAGAGACAAACTTCAGGTCTCTTTTGAAATGTTAAGATCGCTAAAAGTAGCCAAATCAAGGTGTTTTACCGAAATTATTAAGAAGAACTAATAATAATAATAATTAACAATTCATTACATTTACATGCCGCTTTTCTCGGCACTCAAAGCATTTTACATAGAAGGGTGAGTGTCCTCAACCACCACCAGTGTGCAGCATCCACCTGGATGATGCAACGGCAGCCATATTGCGCCAGAACGCCCACCACACACCAGTTTACTGGTGGAGAGGAGACAGTGATGAAGCCAATTGGTATATCTATTTTTGGGGATTATTTGGAGGCCATGGCCAAATTTGGCCAGGATGCTGTGGTTAAACCCCTACTCTTTCGAAAGACATCCTGCGATTTTTTTTTTTTTTTTTTTTTTTTTTTTTTTTTTTTTTTTTTTTGTGATAACAGAGTCAGGGCCTCAGTTTAACGTCTCATCCGAAGGACGGGCTGTCATAAACGGTCATAAACCCAAAACGTTTTAAAAATTATTAACGCCACTATCAACCCTTCGATCTGCTCTTTCTCTGATGTTGTCTTCATCTATGTGTGAGGACTGTTTAAAGTTTTTTGTTAGTAAGATAAATGATTTAAGATTAGGAATTATTCAATCTCCTTCAATACACCATAGCTGTACGGATGTTTTTAGTCGATTTAACCAAATTACTGGCACTCAGCTTCAAGAAAGAGTAGAGCACTTTAGACCTTCCAGCACTTCTGCTGATGTTATTCCTCCATCTTTTCTCAAACAATTTGATGATGTTCGTTCTCCTCTTCTGGTCATGTTAAATCATTGTTTAGAAACTGGTATTATACCTGAACCACTAAAACATGCATCAGTCTACCCCTTGCTTAAAAGTAACCCTTGCCCACAGTGTTAGCCAATTTTAGATCAAGCACCAATTTTTAATTTATGACTAAAATTTTGGAGAAAATAGTCCTGCAACAACTACAAAGCTTCCTAACGGATAATACGATTTTTGAAAATCTTCAATCTGGGTTTAGAAAACATCATTTGACAGAGACTGCATTGCTGAAGGTTTTAAAGGAGCATTTCACCCATTTCAACATTAATGTTTATTGAAAGAATCATATATGTAGTCGAACTATAAAAGAATTTTTGAATTTGGTGCCCTCTTGACCGAGAAAAGACCCGAAGGGTGCATTTGTATGAAAGACTACAACACCCACAATGCACCACATAGCACAGCTCAGCAAGCCACACCCACTAATCTGGAACTGTGCGCACATCAGAGAAATCATTCTTTCGTCAACAAGGCTAACGTTAGCTGCCACCAGAGTTTGAAATTCATTTCACACAAAATGTCTAGTTAGTTGGCTGTGGCGAGCAGGGCGAGGGACGTGAGAGGACGGTGCGAGAGGACAGCGCGAGGGATAATGAAAGACAAAAGACACAACTGGTCGTGTATCTCTCACAGAGGAGCGGGAGCATAAACGGCAGCATGATTGATGACATCAGCTGTCCATGAGGGGCTGTTGGCTTATACTTTCGTTTTGTAGGTGTTCATTTTACTGTTAAAATGTTTAAATGTTTGCCGATTCCCGCCTCTTTCTTCCCACAACAATAAACCCTCTTAACGTTACATTGGCAGACTCATTAGTGAATTACTCCTCGTTTGTATTTCTTTCTAAATGGTGAATTAATTAATGCATGATACCTGTTCAGTCAGGCGAAACTATGATGGTTCACATCACAACACAAACGTCCGTGTGCTCGTCTGATTCAGAGATTTCATCTAGGAGAAATTACCATTGTTGAAATTCTCTGCAGCAGACAGACTCATAGGCCGTAGCCAGTCAGGGCTCCTCGACCGTCAGCCGGCCGCCTCCTGCTCCTCCATCAGCCTCAGCTGCTCTTCACTTACTTATATTGCGGCTCGTAAAGATAGCCATAAACATTGGATTCGAGCAGCAGACTTTCAGAATCCTCTTCTTCCATATCATGTTTAGTTTCTTCAGTCATTGTCATACTTCCTATCTCCACAGCGCTTGTTCGCTTAGCATCCAAAAACAAGATGGCGGATATTGATTTAAATTTCTGCAAGTGAAGTCCCACCCACTGATCTGTAATAGGCCTGTAGGTTGAGTGGATCCCACACCATTGAATTATGAGGAGCTAAGTTTGTAGTCTCTGTCATTTCTATCAAATATGACTTGCTTATTATGACGCAAAATGACGATTTTTACGTCATAATAAACAGGTAGTAAAACACTTAAATCCTTATTTCTCCCATCTCAGGAGAAAATAAGGGAAAAACCATGACCATTCAAAAATATGACTGAGTTTCTAAAGACATAAAGCTTAATGTAAATGGGTGAATTGTCCCTTTAAGTGATGTATTAATAACCTGTGATTCTGGCGACTATGTGGTTCTTGTGCTTTTAGATTTAACTGTTGCATTTGACACAATAGATACGTATTACCTGATTGGACAGTGCACAGGCATTACCAATGCAGTGCATTGGACTGGTGTATATCTTAGTTTACTAACAGAAGCTTCTCTGTGAAGATTGGATAATATACATCTATAAGGCTGTGTTATTGTTACGTAGAGGAAGTGGCTGAAGCAAGGAGGAAGCAGAATCCAAATGTAGCTTACTTTATTTAAACAAACTCAAATTTATACAAAGACTTGGAAACAGGACTCGGGAACAGCACAACCAACTTCAGTGTAACAACGACAAGAACTCACACAAGGACTGAACTAAAATACAAGGGCAAGCTAAACAAGATAACAAGGGGGCGTGGCTAATCTGAAACACCTGGGGAGACGAATAAACATAACAGGGAACTGCTAAACATGAAAATACGTGAACACAGACTTACATCACAACAGTTATTGTGTGGGGTTCCTCAAGGGTCTATTTTGGCTCCCATTCTCTTTACTATATAGATGCTTCTACTAGGTTTTATTATTAGAAAACATGGGCTGTCATTCCATTTTTACATGAATGACACTCAAATGGGCTATATGCACGCATAAATTCCGCATTTGACGCAAGGATGCTCGTCCATTTCCGGTTGTGGAGATTAAAGCGGAGGAAAACCGAGGAAAACGGGATTATGGCAGAGTCTTCAAAATGTATGTCCTACCGTCTTTGAAATGAAACGTACGTTTAGATGTAATTTTATATATGAAGAGTTCAGATGCAAAAGCCTCTAAATGACATTTGAAATTTTCTTCTTTAATGATGATTTTTATCAAACTTGTATATTTAAGTTCAGTAATTTCACTTAAATAACAATTAATAGGTAATTATCATTGCCATTTAAGTGAAATTACTGAACTTAAATATACAAGCTTGATAAAAATCATCATTAAAGAAGAAAATTTCAAATGGCATTTAGAGGCTTTTGCATCTGAACTCTTCATATAGTTATTTTTATTTAATATAATTTTAAAAAGAAGCATAAACACAACGAGGGGTGTCTGTTTTATCTGTTTTTGTGACTAACGTTTCTTTAGTATAACCATGGAGTATAAAATTCAATACAAATTCTCGGTATTGCATTGGACTCTACGATCGGCGGAAGTTATCGAGCATCCCTAATGCTTCACCGGAAATACCGCCGTGCATAGAGCCCATTTATCTCCCCTTAAAACGCTCGTCAAATAGTCTGGAAATTCGTATTGCCTGTTTGATTGAAGTAAACACCAGGTTGTCTTCAAACTTTCAGAATTTTAATTAGAGCAAAACGGAAATTATTTTATTTAAGTAGACCCTCCGACTCCTCCACCCTTCCTGAAGCAGATTTTGGTGGTCTGTCTTCTTGTGAGAAATTTGGGTGTAGTATTTGATGAATCTTTGAAATTTGAGAGACAAATACATTTAGTAGTGAAATCCTGCTTTTTTTCAGCCAAGACTACTATACATAAAATTAAAAAAAGAAGTAATACATGCATTTCTTTTTTCAAGGCTCATCTTCAATGTCACAATCAGCTAGGCTTCTGACGGGTGCAAAAAACAAACAAACAAAAAACAAACAAACAGAATCATATCACACCAATTCTACATTCCTTACACTGGTTGCCAGTTCGTTATAGACTGGAGACTTTTACTTTTCGTGTACAAATCTTTAAATAGTCAGTATTTAAAGATTTGTACACGAAGTACTAAGAAAATAGTCTGATTTTCTTACTAAAAATCAGTAAGAGGTAAAGTTGAATCTCAGAGATTTGAATTGATTCCCTTGACAAGTAAGTGCTTTGGCTCTGTGGTGCTCTCAAAACACCAGTGGAAGACCGAAAACAGGAACTTGGGAATTTTAAATGTCATACAGTTTTGTAATTCATAGAGTGGCACATAAATTACACACTTCAAGCTTTAAGTACTGACCTGTGGATTGCTCCAAGCTATAAAGAACCAAAGCCTTACTTATCAGGCAACTCAACTGCACTCTTGCCAAAATACTTTTTGATCTGCAGTCAGTGCCGGTCTTGAATTAATATTAAGACATTAATATTAAGACACGAGTTCTGCTCTTCTAAATGTCTTAAATGTCTGCTGAAAAATACTTAAAATTGAACTTAATGTGCAGCAGTCTGTTGGTAATGGAATGTCACATTCGGCTATTTAAACCTAGATCAAATTATAACATTATTGAAATATCTTTTTTTTTTCTCTCTCTAGGCATTGTGTCACTTATCTCCCTGGCAGTGCTATCATATGAACGCTACTGCACAATGATGGGCTCCACAGAAGCTGATGCCACCAACTACAGGAAGGTGGCCTGTGGGGTGGTGATGTCCTGGGTTTACTCTTTAATCTGGACTCTGCCCCCTCTATTTGGTTGGAGCCGCTATGGCCCAGAAGGCCCTGGAACCACCTGCTCTGTAGACTGGACAACCAAGACCGCCAATAACATTTCTTACATCATCTGCCTCTTCATTTTTTGCCTGATTATCCCCTTCCTGGTCATTATTTTCTGCTATGGTAAGCTGCTGCATGCCATTAAACAGGTGAGTGAGACTCTCCACTGTCATTGTTTTTTTTAATCAGTTTTTCTGCTAAAATTTTATGCATTTATCCTTAGGATTTCAGTATTTGATTAAGGTTAGGTTGTTTGTTATTTAGCAGCTGCTTATAGTCCACCTGGGGTTATGTTCCTTGTGGAAGGGCACAATGCTGGTAGGGGATCTCAATAACTTTCCAGTTGTGGATGCCAGCCAAGACCCCTAAAGGAAAAGTTTACCCCAAAATCTTCTTGCTCAACATATCTTTTTGCATCAATCAAGCTATGAAAAACACAACACCATAAAAGCACCATAAAAGTGGTCCATATGACGTATCACAGTGGTTTAATTGCTTTGGATTTTTTTTTTTTTTTTGTATCAGTACTTAACAATGTCTCCAAAATGGATTAAAAAAAATGGTGCAAATGGCTTTAGTTGTTGCATGTCTTGTAACCAGTTTCGTAAAGGTGTGCCAGTTTGATGTCAAATGGAAACATTTTAAAAGATACAGCAGATAGGAAGATTAAATACCTTTCTGTTTTTCATTTTTTCATTGAAAGTTTTTTCATGGTTTCAGTTTACTTGGAATATTGGTTTCCACTAAAGCTACTTTCTGCCATAAATATATATATATATATACAGTATATATATATATGTGTGTGTGTGTGTGTGTGTGTATATATATATATATATATATATGCTTATAATATTAAGCATATATGCATAATCTCATTTGGTTGCCTTTATTTATGATTTCACTGGAATGAAAATCACTCTGAAGAAATTATATGCAAATTGTGTGCGTACCGATCACTGGCCCACAGAGGGAAAGATAATAGTGTGACACATGGATTTTAACTGCTGGTAAAAGTAGTAAAACAACTTATTATAAATTAATGCATTCGCCTTTTTCAGCAAACATGAAGCGTGGATTTAGAGTGCATTAAGGGAACTGAGCTTTGGCATTTTTCAGACCTGAGGCAGTCTTGCGCATTTACTTCCCGATGCTTGCATGCGCTCTCAAGTGGCCAAGACCCCAAGTGTGGGTATTGAGACAGGACCTATTAGAAGCTTCCAGACAGGTGTGTTGGAGAAGGTTGAAGTTGAACTGCACAGGAAGCTTGTCTTCCAAACAGCAGGAATAGACCCTGATAAAACAAATGTCACAATGAAATCATTGACACCCAAGTGGAAATCCCAGGTCAAAATGCTTCACTTTACAAGTTTCAAGTTCAAGTTTACTTTATTTATATAGCACATTTAACACAGTCGCAGACTGACCAAAGTGCTTCACAACAAAAGAAACAAAGGAAGAAAAAGAATAACATATAATTACATAAAAATAAAGATAAAAATCAAGTGAGCACAGTCCACTCTCAAGCAGGCAGTGACTGTTCCGTCAGATTTCCAGAGAACAAATAAACAATCCTAAAATGCCTAATATGCCAGAGAAAACAAATGGGTTTTTAAAAGATCGATCGACCGATTACTGAGAAGGCACGGTCACCTCTGCATTTAAGTCTCGAATGTGGAATTAGAAGAAGATTCTGATCTCCAGATCTTAAGTTTCTAGAGGGGATATACTGATGCAGCAGGTCAGAAAGGTAGCTAGGTGCTTGAGAGTGCAAGGATTTAAAAACAAACAGAAGAATTTTAAAATGAATTCTAAATTGCACTGGCAGCCAATGCAGGGTCTTTAATAGTGGAGTGACGTGATCCCTTTTCTTCTTTTTCAAAAGAAATCTTGAGGCAGCATTTTGCACTAACTGGAGACGGGCAATTTGGGCCTTAGAAATGCCACAGTATAACGAATTGCAGTAGTCTAGACGGGACGTAATAAACGCATGCACTGCCATTTCCAAGGTCTTATCATCAAGGAAATGTTTAATTTTTGAAAGTAGACGGAGCTGATAAACTGGACCCAATTACTGAAGAAATTTGTTTATCGAATTTTAAAGAGTCATCCAGGATAACACCCAGATTCCGTGCCTGCGAGGACCTAAAAGCCGATAGTGGCCCCAGATCAAGGTTAAATGTAGTCGAATTTTCAGAAGGGCCAAAAACAATTACTTCAGTTTTATCATTATTTAAGGATAAACATTTTTGAGATAACCAGGATTTAACCTCATCTAGACAAGAGGAGAGAGCAGACATGGCCAACCGATCATTTTTCCTGAGAGGTAAATAGATTTGGGTATCATCGGCGTAAAGATGATATGACGCCCCATGTTTTCTAAAAATAGACCCCAGAGGGAGCATATATAAAGAAAACAGAGAGGGGGCCAAAATCGAGCCTTGAGGAAGGCCACATGGGAGAGGAGCAGGAGAAGATAAAAATTCACCTGTCCTAACCACAAATTTCCTATCAGATAAAAATGACTGGAACCATTTTAGCACTGTCCCACCCAAGATAACTGAATGATTAACGGTGTCGAAAGCAGATGAAAGATCTAAAAGAGCAAGGACCACAGAGCTACCTGTGTCAGTTGACAAATAAATGTCATTTAACACTCTCAGAAGGGCTGTTTCAGTTCTATGTGCAGTTTTTTGCGGCCAGGAAGGATTGAAGTTGAAAGAACACAATCTTTTCCAAAACCTTGGAAATAAAAGGTAAAACAGAGATAGGACGATAATTTTTCAAGATCGACGGATCAAGTGAAGGCTTCTTTAAGAGAGGTAGGACAGTTGCCACTTTCAAATAAGCAGGGACCACCCCAGCCCGATTTGGCGGCTCTCTGATAAGCCAGTAAGCTATCTTTAAATAACTGATGTGAAATGTGGAGATTGTCCTTTTTATATTTACGTTCAGCTTTTCTACAAGCTTGCCGAAGCACCCGAGTCTCAGCGGTACACCACAGTTCAGATTTAGCTTTGTGCTTAAAGGACAAGTTCGGTATTTTACAATTAAAGCCCTGTTTTAAGATCGTCCCTGATGAAATAGAATGGTTAAGATTGTTTTTTAGACAGATGCTCCTGTCACAAGAATTTTTGGATTCTGTGTTAGCACCCCCCCCACCTTTATAATGAAAGCATAAGTGCACTCGAACAATCATTCATTAAAACGCATAAAACTTTAATTTACAAAGACGTGAAACTCACCGAGTGGTCTGGGGTGTTCACTGATATGCTCACACAAAAATCGCTGCAAAATATGCTTTCCAACAGGTTTTATCATAGTTTACTTGGTTTACTTATTGTGAAATAAGTTGAACAAGTGTCTAAGAACATTGGGTCAGCCTAACTGTGACAGATTTTTTTATTTATCTTTTATGTTCTGCTGTATTTACTTGAATATAAATTTGTTTTCAAGCCATCCCACAAGTTTACTTATCCAACTGGAAAAGTCGAAGGAAAACTCAATATATATTTTTGTTCAGTCTCTCTGTCTTTCTTTGGCTCTTTTTCTGCACTCAATAGTTGTCACTTTGTAGAATCTTTTAAGTGGCTTGTCCAATTTAGTGAAAGCTTCTGTTGATACTGTATTAGCATTCTCTTTACTATTGCATCATAATCGCTAGTGTCGTTCTTTCACAGATGAAGACGGTCTGACTTCACAAAGCACATGCATGAATAACAGCTCAAGATTCCTGTAGTTACAGGCAAAAGTAGCACTCCTTGGATATTTTATCTATTTATTTAGCTAATTTACATACATCTGGACTCTCTAGACAAATACTGCAGTAGCATTCCTTGGATATTTTATCTTTTTATTTAGCTAATTTACATACACCTGGACTCTCTTGACAAATACTGCAGTGTGCTCCATTGTTGCAGAGAGCACACTAATAAATCAAACTAGCTAATGGTGTTGAATTCCCGATTTAATAAAGGGATCTTCTTTTGACTGTATGATGCAGTGAGAGTAAAATCAATGAATCTGCTTTAAATTAGATGACCAATCCTTTCTCTGGCTTTTCACGGATGAATAATTCCTTATGGAAGAAGTTGGAAGTGGAAGTCCTGAAGATATGTTATGAGCTCAGGACAGCTGTTACTCCTGGAATAAGATGCTCTGAATTACGTATTTTATAGTCCCAAAATTAGACTATTTGCCAAATTCAGGGAAAATCTTGTCATTAGTTTGGAGTTTGTTGATTACTATAAGTTTGGATGCAACTTGTTTTGCTTGTATGTGCTAGCTGTTTATGTTAAATTCACAAGAATTGTTGAATGCACTCAGAATGCTGTGTTTGATGTGTGAGAGAAATGTGAAAATACACTTCGTACTTTGATTAGAGAGGTCAGCTGGCTGCTGTTGATGTTTGTGCTCTGAAACCCAAGTAGAAAAACTGTGTGGGTTCACTCTTGTTTTGTTTCTCACTTTCCTTCTTCTTGAAGGGGAAATGTGGCTTCTCTTCAGTTTTATATATCCTTATAACTTTTACATCTTGACAGATGTACTGTATGTTTACATCTTAAGCAGATGGAATAACTCTCAGCTATGTATTGCTGCTTCTAACAGGCATTTGAAATACAAGCTCTAAATCACTGATTATCACAAACTGCTATGAATATCCAAATGCAGTTTTATTGGGGCAATCCAAAATCATGATTCATGTAACTGGCAAAGGCTTAATATCAAGGCAAATAGTGACAGTCAAAGAAATGGGATCAAGACCATAAACATAAACCATAACAAGGGAAACAGGAGAGTGCACTCAGTAATGCAGTGTGAGAGTAGCAAGACTTCACAAAGAGTGAAATCACATGATAATGAATCCAGGCAAAGCGAAATGTAGTTCATGATAAAATGGCAAAAGACCAGGGAGGAGTGCCCTCTGGTTGTATGTTCAAATAAGATTTTTAGACTATTTAAACTACAAACTACATCTGTCCAGTTCCTGAAGAGGCTAGCCATGCTCTTACAGACACTTTGGAAAAAATTCAGGTACCTAAGCTCTGGACACTCGGTGAGGCCTACTTTGTACCTAAAGGACAGAACTCTACAGGACTCGAAGATTTCCGAGAGATCTCCTTATTGGACGTCGAGGGGAAAATATTCTGGTCCATTGTTGCTAAAAGGCTTACATCGTATCTTCTCAACAATGAGTGCATCAACCCCAATGGTCAAAAAGGAGGAGTTCCAGGATATTCTGGATGCCTGGAACATACATCAGCGATCAGGCAGATCATAAAAGAAGCAAAGAGTAATAAAATCACACTCGCTGTCGTCTGGCTAGATCTTGCTAAAGCCTACCCGATTGTACCTCATCAGTTGATCAAAAGGGCATTGGAACACTACCAAGAACACATGGATTCACTGAAAATTAGGTTCACAGTGGGGAACTTCACCACCAAATGGCAAAGGCTGGAGAAGGGCATCATGGCAGGATGCACTATTTCAGTGTTCCTGTTCATGGCTGCCATGAATCTTCTTCTGAAAGCAGGAGAGATGTACAGTAGTGTAGAGGTCCTAAGGCAGATGATGGAACAAGACACCCTGATTGCCAGGCTTTCATGGACGATGTGACTGTGATGACCCCAGCAATTCAAGGAACACAGTGGATCCTAAGTGCACTGGAAAAGATGATGACATGGGCATGGATGCAATTTAAACTGGAGAAATCCAGGAGCCTCAGTATCCACAATGGACAGTTGACGAGAAAGTCCTTTAGCATCCAAGGCTCAGAGATCCCAATAAATCCAAGACCAAGGGATCAGATGTCTTGGAAAAAAAAACAACTATGACCACTCCCTGAAGGACATCGGCAGTATCAAAGTCCCAAAGTCCAACTGAACATCTGGCTTAAGGCAATTGACACCAGCCAGTTGCTTGGGAGGTACAAGGTATGGTGCTTTCAGTATGGTATTATATCCAGACTGCTCCATTTCAGCTGTACGACATTCCTATGACAAAAGTGGAAGCAATGGAGAAGATGTGCAGTAAATTTGTGCAGAAATGGCTGGGTGTTCCCCCTTCCTTTAGCTCAGTGAACCTGAAAAGCAAGACCTCCCAAGCTCCGCTTACCCTTTTCATCAGTAGCTGAAGAATACAAGGCCGCCAAGACAAGAGCATGCTGCTCCTGTCAAAGGATGGGAAAATACACTAGCAAGTCAATCAGGTGTGGCAGGAAGTGGAAGCCCCAAGAAACAGATTGTCGGAGCGGTCTGCCAAGGCTTGCATGGTACTTGGACATTACAACACCAAGAGGCGGAGTAAGGCCAACACCAAAGGCAAGAGAGAGCTTGTGGTGCAGAGGGTCCGAGAGGCTGAAGAAGAACACTGGTGTGTGAAAGCAGTAGGGCTGGCCTCTCAGGGGCAGTGGATGCAGTGGGATCAGGCACTCAAGCAATCACTGTCCTGGACGGAATTCTGGGAAACCGAACAAGGCAAGCAGACTTTCTTGCTACATGCTGTGGCTGACCTCTTGCCAACCCCAAGTAATTTAAAGATCTGGGGCAAGTAAGAAGATCCATCATGCAAGCACTGTGGAGCAGTGCTATGTACACTAAATCATATCTTGATGGCATGCCCCACAGCACTAGAAGATGATCGATACAGGTAGAGACACGACACTGAAGTCGTGTCTCCACGACAGAAGTCACGACAGAAGTCAGGTGGAGACACGACAGAAGTCGCCAAATGGGTGGATCTGCAGAGGGTCAAAGCCAACAACCACCTGGCACCACAGTCTCCAAAAATCATCAACTTCCAGCATGAATGCAACCATACTCCCATGGTAAAGGAAACTGCCAAGCACCCGCCAACTATTCTACAGCAAGCTTTTGAATTGGGAGATGCAAGTGGACCTGGGAATTTGGCTTGTCTTCCCACAAGGCATTGCAGTGACCTCACTCCGTCTGGATCTGGTCCTAATTTCCAGGAGCAAGATCAGCTACCATCTTAGTAGCTGAACTTGCGGAGCCATGGAAGGACAGCCTGGCTACCTTGCATCAAATTAAAGGAGTAGTTTATTTTTATTTTTTTAAACTTTTGCTGATAATTTACTCACCCACATGTCATCCAAGATATCCATGTCATTCTTTCTTCGGTCGAAAGAAATTAAGTTTTTTTAATGAAAACATTCCAGGATTTTTCTCCATATAATGCACTGATAACCAAACGGTTCAAGGTCCAAAAGACAGTTTCAAAGCAAACTGCAAACTGTTCAAAGGGCTTTAAATGATTCCAGACGATGAATAAGGGTCTAATCAAGCGAAACTATCGCTTATTTAAAAAATAAATAAAATAAAGTTTAAGTTTCATAAGCTCAAATGGTCGCCTTGCTCTGTTCTGTGATGCACGTTCGTGACTTTCCTGTTCGAACTCATTTATCAAAATGAACGAATCTTTTTTAGTGTCATTTGGCTCATTCAACGAACGAAATGAACGAATTGACTCGTAAAAAGATTCGTTCATTTTGAAATGGGGGCTGTACAATAGCATATTTAAAAATCATTGGAACTACTCCTGATGTGAGACATTTACTAACTAACTAATAATTAACTAACTTTGATGAAAGTTAATCCCACAGGACCCAACGCAAATCTCACGGGAGTGTGCGGGTTGAACTTTGTTGCGGGCAGGAATGGCCGCCTAAAAAAAAACAACCTAAGCGGTGTCGGGAGTTAGTCTAGTGACATGATGGAGATGTCAATAAATTATGTGGAAAAGAACCTCAAACGATGTATTTACAGCACAAAACCTAAGCAAGGCAAGTCTGACATTTATGTGTGTTTTGTCTTTCTGTGTTCTCAAAGGCAGGCTGGTTTCAGACATGCTTTCTGAAGCGTAAATTCCACCAAATTATTAGGGGTGGGGGAAAAAAATCGATACTTGGATGCATTGTGATGCGGACGTGAATGATTCTGAATCGATTCACAAATGTCAAATATCAATTTAAAAAAAAAATGAAAAAATAGATATATATATTTATAAAAATGACGGAACGTGAAAGTCGGAACTCTGAAGCGCAAAAAGTGCAGTGGCCGGACCGTCTGTGGCGTGTACATAACAGAGACACGATGGCTGAGTGCCAAATCCAAACACCCTCCTCGTTAAAAGCTGACGTGTGGAAATATTTTGGCTTCTGAAGTTGAAGGGGGAAAGGAGCCGGACAAGAGCCACACTAGTTGCAAGCTTTGTAGAATAAATCTAAAATATTTCAGAAACATGACTATTTATTTTCATGTTGGTTCTTTGCAATGTCTTTGCACTTTTAAAGCAAGGTATTTATAGTCACACACATACACACAAAAAGATTCAGATAATCTATAATCACTTTAGCAACGAATTGCAGCCCTCTGAATCGTAATTGAATCGTGAGGTGCCTAGAGATTCCCACCCCTACTAATTATATATTCCGCGTTATATACAGAAAAAGCCGGTGAAAGCGCGCCTCTATTTTGTGCTGAAAATTGTCTGCCTCTTAAAAGCAGGTGTAACTTAGGAATCGGCTTTCCTGGCAGATGCCTCCTGGTGAAATGCCAGCAGTAATGCGAGCAAGACGAAGACATTGGCTAAGGCATTTTTGCTACAAGAATCTTTTTCAGTTGAGTGAAAACTAAATCATTAATCGTTACAGATTAAGCAGCTACGCAATATTATAGTTACTGGAAGAAATCAAAGATGACAGCGAATCTCTGACTCAGCGTTCACATTCCATTCCAGCAGTTGTTATACTCCTTGCTACATTACAATTATTGGCAACAGGATCATTTCAAACAGTCTGCATCTTGGCCATGGCACTTTTAATGCTGTGTTCACAAATGTGCGTTCATCTGGCCCTGGTGTCCCAACGCGTTCTCATCCCAAAGCGCCATATAGGACGCTTTTGCAAAAGCGTAAATATCCAACGCACATGGCACCCTTTAACGTCTAATGAGACGCTTCGGTTAATGGTTAAGTTTAGGTATGGTGTAGGGTAAGGGTTAGACCACTAGGGGGCGCCTTCTGCCCAAATATATCTGCGTCTCATTTCATGTAAAGGGTGCCATGTGCGGTGGATATTTACGCTTTTGCAAAAGCGTCTTATATGGCGCTTTGGGATGAGAACGGGCTCGGTGTCCTGTTGTGTCTGGTACCAAAACATTAGCAGTAGATCCATCAAGTCCTGTAGGTTGCAAGGTGGAGCTGCCATGGATCAAAATTGTTGGTCCAGCACATCCCACTCTGGGGAATTTGGAGGCCAGGGCAACACCTTGAACTTGTTTAAAACCTCATGTTCCTCAAACCATTTGTGAACAATGTATGCAGTGTGGCAGTGTGCATTATCCTGTGGAAAGAGACCATTTCCAGCAGGGATAACCATTGTCACGAAGGGGTGTACCGGCTTAAACAACATTATTTAGGAAGGTTACATGTGCAAAATACGATGCACTGTGTTGTGACAATTTCTTCCCATAACCATTATCACAATTTTGCATGACCTTGGACCGGACAGGATAGCCTTCGTTGCCCTCATGCATCAATGACCATTAAGCGCTCAACACTTAGTTGTTTGTTTCTCATCGGACCACTCACTACTGCTGACTGGGATCAACCCACAAGCTACTCTAGACCCAGTCGCCTTGCCATAACAAATTGGCCCTTGTGAAAGTCACATCTTTATTCCTGCCTTTTCTCCTGCATCCAACACATTTTATTTGCAACTAATCTCCTCAGACCATAATATGTGGCCTGCCTTGTTAGGAGATGATCAACGGTATTCGCTTCACCTGTGACTGCTCATTATGTTTTGGCTCATCAGTATGTTAAGTTTGGCCTAAATGCCATTTTTTTAGTATCAAATATACATTTTGTTAATGGTAAACAGACTCAGGAAAAATCTTTTCATTCGTAACTTTTCTGGAGATGATCTTGGATGACTGATGAATAAATATTTGCATGCTACTTGTACTGTTAATATTTACATATTTATTCAGTTCTGTCATACATTCTCTGTGTTGACTTTTCCTTTGATTACTGTTTTTGAGCATATTTTACACTGAGAGTTATGATCTAGCAGCTGTTTAAGCATGCTTTCTAAACCATCAACTTGACATTTTTGACAGCATTTGCAGTAATCTCCAATGCTGTATGTTTGTGTACTAGCGGCTAACGTTCTGATCCCCATACAACATCAACACATGTCTTCAAACAACAATTTACTGTAGTTTTGAATTTGACTATTTAACTTACGATAATTTGATTGGTGTGCTGGAAAAATCCCACATATTTCTGCTCTGTGACAGCTCATTGCCCTGTAGAGAGCAAAATAGAGTCAGGATGGTTTTTGAATTTGCTGTTTGTAATATTTTGACAGCAAAGTAAAGGTATGGTTGAAATCAACAAAATGGCTGAAATGACCCAAAGCACTTTTAATATGAACAGAAACTCTTGATAGATGATTGATATCATTTCCAGTATGAAAAGGTCAGTCAAGTGTGTCATGGTGTGACAGCTGTCAAAGTGAGGGCCACTTATTGTACAAACTGTACGTTTGCATAACAAGAGAATGAAAGAATGTCCTATATCCATCATGCTGCTCACCATAATGTGATAGTAAAAATGCTCAGAAAACACGAGCCACCACCAATATCACTATCCTAAATCACTTGTTTTATAGCACACAACACTATTACGTGTACCATAATGTCTTACCATAACTATTACGGGTACCAATGTATCAGAACACAGGGGTCTGGACTGGAGGCATGCGCTGCTTGTCAGAAGAAGCTGGGGATGTGTAGATATAATTTCTAATTAAAAAGCAATTGTACTGGTGCATGGTTCCTCACTAGTCTGGGTTGCATCACCAACAGGGCCTGCATTGGTGTGATTCAGCAGTACTTTGAGACAGCACAGTGTAGGACATGACAGAACTAAGAGTTTGGCCTCGGGTGCTGGATGTGTTAGTGGGCCTACAGAGACATTGGACGGACCAGTTTGGACATTATCAGGCCTGCTGCAGCTGTGTGGAGGTTACATCCTGGCTAGCTCATTGCCTTGGGCGCAGGCTCCTCGCACACAGATACAAATCCACTCGTGTTTTACAGCCTCAGGACTAACGCTCCAACCTACAGGGGAGAAAAGGAGAGAAAAAAAGCGTAGTGTGCAAAGAGAAAAGGAAACAATCGCTCCTGCTGGTAATTCTCCACTGGAAAACTCTACAATGATTTTCATGATGTGATTTTAGATTGGATTTAATCAGCTATGAACTACAGGTAATGTTACTGGAGTTCTAAGTATGACCATGTACTAGATGTTTGTAAGCTCAGGAAGTGGCTCTCTCAGGCTTCCCTTACATAAGGTTACGTTCACTCTGATTGTCAAAAGCAGCGTGCAATTAGCCTCCTGTGGAACTCAGATTACTTAGCACCTTGTGGATTGGATGCTGAGATTAAACCTACTATGATTTGCAGTGAAGTGCAGTATGTGTGCGTGTATATTATTCAGACCTGGGGAACATAGTATCCTTATATTAGTATAAATTGTACCTGGCAGATTGTCTGCACTTGGTGTCATTAGCAAGCCATGAGTATGAAACCATTCCCTCAGAAACAGGCAGTGGGCTCAGATTGGTTGGTTTGGGCTGGTGTGTGGTGATTGGCGAAACTGTCACTGAAGGTTATGATTGTCCAGAAGGTTAACGCCCATTACCTTTACGAGCGAAATGTGCCTGCGTTCTGGTCCAGAGCCTCTCAATAAATAATGGTGTCGATACTACAGTATCAGTTTGAGGCAGAAACAGGCCGAGAAAGCCGCGATGAAGTGAGGCAAACAGAACCTCACCACACACGGCTCTTACTAAACATTTCTGAATGATAATTTGCTACAATCTTAACTTTATACACGTTTGTAGAAGTGTAGATCGATGCACACTCTAACGGCTGATATTGCCCACAACCCTTTGCGCGTTGAACGAGGATTCGGTTAGAACTACAAATAACGAGTAAAAAGTGTTAAAAAAAACTACAGAGTCCCGCAAGTCCCGCGGTTATGTTGAGAGGTTTAGATAAAGAGGTTTGAGTGATTAATTAACACTATCTGACCTGATGAAAATTGATTTATTCAATGTTCTCCACATTATATTGCATCTGCAGCAGCAATAGCCGCGTTTCCACTGCCGGGCTAGGGCTGGGCCAGAGCTAACAGCGAGCCGGGCCGAGCTAGTGGCCTCGGGCCTCAAGCACCGGGCTTGCGTTTTCACTGCCGGGCCAGTAGCCCCACAGCGCTGCCCCAGACCCCACCCCTAACACGCCTTTCAGGATCAAACGTCATAAAACCCAACCCATTTCAGCGGGTATTATGAATTAATTTATTTTTTAAATTAGGAAGATAGCATGTATATTAACTCAACTGCCGTAGTGGCTGCAATAGTGTCCCGAGACCAGTACAGTCGATTCTCCATTTCAAGCAGCGATTTTTTGCGCGATATAACAAGTAGGGCTGCGGGCACGTTTTCAAGTTATTCATTAATCGTTAACCGAGGCCCATCGGTTAATACTCGGTGCATAGTGTGCGCGCCGCAACCTCGAGATACGGAGCTAATTTTTTAACACCTTTAATAACTGATTGGACCCCATTTGAAACGAAATTAATTTATAGAAATAAAACGCAGCAAGTACGGAGCAGTTAAAGCCCTATTTCCATCACCCTTCAAACTGAAATTGCCAATTGAAAATAAGCAAAACGTCCATTTCACAAAAACTCTGTGTCTGCAAATAATAATAATAATAATAATAATAACCATCATCATCATTATTGTAACATTTTATTAGGCTGCATATGTAGAAGACGCCTTTATCCAAAAAAGGAATAGAGCACAAATAAACACAATATTTTTGACAAATATCAGCGCATATCCAGTGTGTGTGGAGCACGCACTGATGGCTGCGAGACGCCCATGTGAACAGTTTCATTGCATTTCTTTCAGTGGAAACAACTTAAAATACTCTTTCATTTCTGGTCATACAGAAAATAATAATACATTATTCGCAAATAAATTTATTTATAACAAGAAAACGTTGTGCTTTAACAATTAATCAAGGCACGCTTCATGATCTCCGTGAACTGAAGCGCGAGACCTGAAACAGCCACCGCATTCGAATTTGTTCGTTTTAAATTGGACATTTAAAGCTTTAAAGCTTTAAATGTCCAATTTAAAACGAACAAATTCGAATCGAAAGCCAATATCTTCTATGTTTATGTAGCTTAATTTCTCTCTAAATGTGCATCCGGAGATGGAGATATGTTTTTAGCCGAAAATCATTTAGAAAACAATAGTTTATTAATAAACAATTAATGCCTCGTTATTTTATATTATTTTATTATCAGACACATTTATTATAGCCTATAAATCACCCATAAATCCCCTTTCTGTAGGCTGTGGTTACGGCTCTTCTCATTCAGCACTGCGGGGAAAATATCATTTCCAGGTTCTAATTTGGCCTCAGAAAACCAGTAAAATATATATTTTTTCATATTAATTTGTCAAATATTTTAAATGTTTAAGGGGCAAAAAAATCAAACAAATATCTGAAAATTCGTCGATATGTAGCTATATATAGCCTATATATTGTTGCGCAGCATTTGGCATAGGCCTACAGTTCAAATTAAAATGTTATGCAATTTTAAACGGTTAATCGGTTAAACATGGACACCCCTATGTGCATCTTGCTTCAGATCATAACGTTCCATAACACCGATAAACTCCGCCTTTTACCTTGAGCACGCCTCTAGCCCGAGCTGGCCCCCTCTGGCCCAAGGTATTCGACGGGCCAGAAATCCTGGCCGTTGGCCCAGAGGAAGCCCCGATCAAGCCCCGGAAGTGACAGTGGAAACGCGACTGGCCCTGGCACGCACTAGCACGGCCCGGCCCTGGCCCGGCAGTGGAAACGCGGCTATTGTGAACTTTTGTAAGAATACGTTTAGCCTTTACTTTTTAAATGCATCATTATATTCAAATTGCAAAACACGAGGAAAGTATACACATGAAAGATCCATGACTGGCAGATTAACGTGCTCCGATACTGTAGGGAGTCAAATTAGATTGAATGGAGGATTTTAACTGTGACGATATGATTGACAGGGTAGTTTATGGTGACAGGATGCACGCAGCACGCGACAGAGCTGTCCGTTAAAGATGACGTGATAGTATGTCCCAAAGCTTGCCTACTTTTTTGGTACACACGTACTTTTTCTTCACAAATAGAGTACATACTTTTAGGGTGTAGTATAAGTAAGCGAATTGTGATCCAGGGGTAGAGTCTATTCTAATGAGCTGAGGATCTGAATCAGGTTCGTTAAGTAAGGGAGACATACACAATATGCAGAGTAGTGGGTCGCGAGGACTGGAGTTGAGAACCCCTGTGTTAGATATATTGCTTTATTTTAAGGTAATGTAGTTACACGTTGCTACATGTACTTTCTATAATAACAGTAAATTATGCATAATTACAAGTAGCCCTAATCCAAAACCAGTACCACTTAATTTGACAGTTTACTTGTTACAAATGTTACATGTAAATTATGTACAATTGCATGCAACCAACACTCAATCAAATCCTAATCCTACCCTAAACCTATAGTAAGTTTCAGTGATGCGCGGGTTGATCCGAAATGAGCGGGTGCCTGCGGTCACCCGCGGTTACCCGCAGTTACGGGTCATCCAAAAATGTTTTTAATGATATTCGGGTCGCGGTCGGTCGGGTCGTTTGAAAAAAGATGCCAATTAAACATTTGTATTAATATAGTAGCCTACTAGACACAATTTTTGATGAAATATACAGCCCTACACATTATTGGCTGAATACTGGCACGAAGATAACACACAAGCTCAGTCTAAACAGTTCTCGGTTCTGGTGATTCGAGAACCGCTGTCCCTGTGCGTTCGGTAGTAGCCTACGCAGTATCTATGCGCAGTATCAGCTGCTCGTGCTCATCACTTCTCTCAACAGTGGCACCAACATGTCTCGGTTCAGTGAACTGTTCGAGTTACTGGAGTAGGGAAATTCAGGATATTGATTTATTTCGATTCGGATGGACTGTCAGGCATGTCCGAAAGTGAGTAACTTTAGTAACTTGTGGTTTAGCGCTGACGCAAGACGCGAACTGTTTCGAACGATTCAGTTCGATTTAGTGTACTGGTTCGACCGGTTCACTAAAAAGAACCGGTTCAAAAGAACGATTCGTTCACGAACCGGCCATGTCTATGATCACTACAGTCTGCAGAGAGATGGAGGCGGCAAGAGAAAAGGTGAAGACTGGGGAGTGGAAGCTCCGCAAATACACAAATAGAAAGAGTAAAAGTGTGGGAGACATTTGCTGAAATAATGAAAGATGATGACTGGCTTTGCCTTTGTTATGTGTAGGCCTACGTCTTCTTGCGATGCTGTGTTGTTACACGTCTATGGCCCAATAACGCTCCGATGAGCATTTGCTATTTTTAAAAAATGCGGTCAGGAAGCGGGTCGGGTACAATATTTTTTTTACTTTTTTTTGCGGTCCGAGTTGCGGGCGGGTAGTTGAAAACGTCGGTCGGTTGCGGGTTGTTTATACATTGACCCGCTCATCACTGGTAAGTTTACATGTAGTTAACTATTATTAATCAGTACTTTAATGCCAGAGCCAGACAGTAACGGAGTACATTTACTTGAGTACAGTACAATTTTGAGGGATCTGTACTTTACTCGAGTCTAATTTTTGGGGAGTACTCATGACTTTACTCAAATACATTTGAGAGGCAAATA